>VUQG01005418.1:10104-20104 GCA_015106755.1 Etia nguti | reverse complement strand
TCTGCACTGGGTTTGAATCCACACAACATCAAAGTCCTGCCTAATTCAATCTATTTCATCTTTGGGACATGGCAGAGCTCCTCAAGAGATAGTGTGATATACACGGGCATGTGGGAAGGAAGGACAGGGCTGCTTATGGAGGCACACTGGAGCACAACGAAAGTGAGAACAGGCTTGAGGGAGGAATAAAACAGCTGGGGAGATTACAGTAAGGACAGGACAAGGGTGAAGGGAGATGAGAGGGCAGGAAAGGGTGACAAGTGAAAAGCAGCTTGTCAGAGATATCGAGGGTGAGGGCAAGACTATTAATAGAGCTTTAGTGTCTTGGAGCCACTGTAATGTTTGTGCTCATACTAAAACAACCTTTATTTCACCCTTGGAGCCGAAAATACATAGTTCAAGAAAAATGCGCCTATTGAGAATAATACTAAACTAACAGGTAAATGCAGGGTCTTGTTAAAAAATGTACATCGAAATGCCAAGTTATATTCACACCATTAACGGTCTGCTTCCCCCCCCCACCCCATCCTTAATCGTGTACTTAATCGTCTGTATGTTATTAAAAAGGCATGCACATCTTTTATCCTAAAAGGGTTTACAGGGTTATTCATTTAGTGAGCTTTGGACAAACTGCAGGAGATCTTTAATTTTCACTTTTTAACTCTGGGTTCTGTTCATGCCACTCAGTTTAAGTGCTGGACCTCATTATCCTTCTGCACCCAGTCAGATTCTCACATGTAACCCAGTGGAAAGACCAGAGGCTAGCCTCCCCCAAGGTCTCTGTGTGAACTGATTGACAGGAGCTAGTATTTGTGCCCATGCAAACCAAGGGAGACAGGCCATCTGGCAACAGCCCTCACAGCTGGAACACATGGGTATGCATTGATCAAAGACAGACTCTATTTTGACTTAGTGTAATGACCGGTTGCGGTTTTGTTTTTTATTTTTGTCTTGCTTTAAACTGCTGTTAGAAGAGTGATAACATACGGTTTAAACGTGCAAAACATAAGACTTAGAGCAACAGAAACAGGTTTGCTTTTAAGATTATGTTACTTTAGCACGGAATCATTTGAGAATCCATCCATCTGCTATAATCCTCAGCCTGTTAAAGGCCAGGGGGCAGAGTGAGAGACAGAGCATACCCTGGACAATTCATGAATCAGTCACAAGGCTAATGAACAAAAACGGCAAACGATATCCTTACTTTCAGAGCGATCTAACATTTTAAATTTACTTAACATCTAAGTGTTAACTGCTATGAAAAGCTGAACCAACTGACTGCAACCTCTCAGATGGGTAGATATACTTTTGAATTTATTTTTTTAAGTAAACAAATTTTCCTCTTGGATACATCAGTTGCAGAAAACTGTTGAATTTCTTCACAGACAAGCCAATAAGCTCTAATGTCACAATTTTAATTTCAAGACTAAATACCAAAGTTAAGGTAACCAGAAGTCTACATCACTGGCATACCTGTACATAAAAAACTAGAGTTTTATGTACTTTTTATGTACTTTAGTACATAAAAAACTACAAGTAGTAACAGCTGACAAGAACGGCATTATTTTTAATTGTTAACCCCTGGCAATTCTGTGTCTTAAAACAAAAACTAATTTTTCAGGTCACAGTGCTTCAACACAAATTCTGGCATTTATCCAGGCATATACACAGGTCAATATGAGTACAGTCTGGACACAGAATAGACACACTGTGCCACATTGAAGGTAAAATGCCAAGAGTGCACACCCCTGGAAATTTTCTGTCACCTGCTATCCCACTAATAGAGTGATAGAGTATTGTTTTTTGTCTTGGAAAGCAGGATAGTTTGATTTTTTTTCAACATGTTCAATTGATACACTAACAAGTACATTTCATTAGGTTCCTATTTGCATAAACAACTACATACTGCTTGACACATCCGCTGCAGGCAGAAGCGCAAATGAGAGATGAGTGGGGGAAATAATTTCAAAGATAAATCAATCTGCTATGAAACACCAAAGCCCAAGGGACAGGACTTCTCCAAAGCTTTCCATTAATAGTAAGACAACAGAGTTTGGCTCAATGCACTCAACAAAGATTCTCAGCCTGTTCTGCACTTTCCCTGAATCCTTATCCAACACTGTAGTTGAAGTCATAGTTAAGTCTTCTGTCAGCTGTTACAACTGTTGACAGACAGCAGAGTGAGCAGACTTAAATTCATGTGATCCTTAATGATTTATAAGTAAAGCTGACAGAGAACCGAACCTGAATTTGATCAATTTTAACGTAAAATTTAAAACACAATTAGATAAAAACACAAATAAATAAATAACAGATCACTGCTAATGTTTCATCCATTAATAACATAAAGCAGTCTACAGGAAAATACAATGTACAGATTCAAAACACGAAACTACACATGGAAAGCTTTACAGAGGTAGACCTCATTGCATAACTGTTATTCTGGATTGCATCAGACTAGATAGGCGTTACTGTTTTATCATCTCCCCACTATATCTCAGGCATAAACTAACTAAATTAAGTGCCAATGCTATAAGAAAAAGCATTCCAGCAATTACATTGTTATAGAAAAGTCAATAACAGTCAATGAGAGTGAAAGTGTCTTAATTGAGGTCATTCCCAGTTGTTTGTGCGACTTGAACTGAAGCACATGAACACCCAGGAATAATGTTCTCTCGTAAAATGACTGTTTCTAGTTAAACAATCCTATCTGTTTAAAATGGCGTGTCCTTGTTGATCTATCACCTCCAGGTGTAAGCATTCCCACACTACTCCTGTTACTAGAACTGCTAATGCTATTGTTCTTTTTGTTAATACTACAGGTACACCTGCTGTACAAGGGCTGCAGTAAAATGTTCAGCATTATAATTACTCCAACTTTGCTGTTTATAGGGCAATATATTAGGGAATTAAACACTGTTTTCTACTTTAATTTCACTGCTTATATTTACTCATAGTTCCACACTTTATAATAAAAAGACATACTGATGATAAAAGGAACTACACACCTGACAAAGTAACCAATAATTAAATTACCACTCCTGCTACAGCCTCATAGCTTCAGCTTCACCACTACCACTGATATACTTAACACATGGATTAGTGCATTTATACTAAGAATCAGTCTGTCCTTACTGCTGCCAACCAGAAACCACCAAAAACTAGAGTGGCCTCAAAAATGTATTAGTTTCCCTCTTAAAAAAAAGCAGTTATTCAGCATGATTTTCAGAATACATTTATTCACGAAAATCAATGTTTGTGTTAAAGCAACAGTGAATATGAGTTTTCTAAAACTGTAAACAACATAACTTTGAGTTAAAACAAATATTGTTTTGTTATGAAAAAAATGGTAGTGAGAATTAAAATTTCTGGAGTATATTAACACTATATGCATATGCATAAGGCCTCCTGTAAAACATGAAAAAGCACTTTGGTCACTCATCCTAAGACTTTGCAACTTTGTTCTTGTATCTGTCCCTGCTTTTTAAAATTGGATAAAGTTTGGGCACTGCATAATGTGCTATGCATTGAAAACAGGAACTTCACAGAGGAGCAACAGGTCGATAAATGTACCTCATGCCTGGAATTCTCTCAGTTTAAATAGTCTGGAGAGCTCTAAACTACAGCAAAGTTGGAAGGCTAAATGAAGTCGCTGTCCACCTAAACTGTGGTGCTGAATGATAGACTAGGCTGCTGTAGTAAGGTATGTTCATGTGTCCATGCCGTTGATAGTGTCTTTGAATGCAATTCAAACTGTGAAACAACAGAATAGGGATTTTCACCAGCTACACACTGGCCCCGGTAACCTCAGCAGAACTCACACATGCGACAGCCCCATTAATGCGCTAGACTAAAGCAACTACACCGTGTTCAACAGCCTAACTCACGAAACAGTGCTTGCACCAGTTTAAAACACAATGATCCCACAGTTCAGACCAAACTGACTAAAACTGTCAGGACAGGAAAGAGTGCAAACTGAAAACCCAGTTATGCTTAAAGCATCAGGGCTTGGAAAAGGGTCGATGCTACAACTTAACTTCCTTGTTCCTCAAAATGTGAGGAAAAGCAAATGCTGTTACTGTCTCTGACGGCGTCTGGACTTGTCTAACACGTCCAAGCACAAGTCGTGAGTCAGGAGTTGGCTACTATCAGCGTCAACTCTCCAGTGCCCTGCAATGAGGCACAATTGCATGAAACACCTGGAAGCATGTGGCCAAAAGAGGCAGTTTCTGTAAAACTCTGTTACAGTACACACACCGATGACCACAGTGACACACAATAACTCTGCATGCGGGGTGTTCAAAGAAACGTGGAACTTCTTCGGGGAAACACAAGAAACGTACAGAATATAAAAAAGCAGCCCAAACACATCACAACCACAACACAGCACAGCACTACAGCCAAAGGTTGAGCTTAACACTTCTAACCTTCTATTTTATTTTCCATTGGTAAAGTCCACCTCAAAGCCAAAAAATACAGCCCCTTTGTCTTTTTAGGAAATGCAGGTATCATTCACTGGCATCCTGACCCAAAGAAGTCCAACCAAAGCTGCATTTCACTCAAACTGCAGTTTTGCCCCGACAGTCTGGCAGTCAGGCTACTGCATGGTGTAACACGGAGGAATAAAAAAAAATAAAAAAATATTCATAAATCCTTGGTGTAGACTGAATCTCAATCTCAACAGTGCACTCGTCAACAATAGAACAAAGTGAGGGAAGAGAGCGACGTGGGGAGAGGGAGAGGGGGAGAGAGAGAGAGACCACTCACTACTCTTCTTCCTCTAATAGCCCCCTCCTCCTCCTCTACACTTGTTTCACCTCAAACACATGCACACTTTCCTAGTGTTTCTAGTAGCCGCTGCTATCCCAGCCTGCAGTAAAATGACAAATGCCACAGCGAGGAAACGTTGTGCGCACGTGCCGCCGGTAAACAGACGCCCTAATTCCCGTTTGTCGCCTCTTGCGCGCGCCGCGATCCTGCGCTTAAAAGCTTGCTCCTCTTATTATTATTATTATTATTATTACTGTTGTTATTATATAATAATAATAATAATAATAATAATGATAATAATATGATTTAAGCAGATATAGACGACTCCGCACAATACTCCAAATCCGGTTTGGTTTCGCCTTCTCCCAGCCCTAACTGCCGTCTCAAACTACAGTTTACCATGTTTACCCAAACACGCCCACTCCTCCGCTCCTGCATTGTGTGTACACGATCTGCCGTTTGTCTTGCCGGTGTAGTCGGGCTCAGATTCAGGACTGTCAATACGCTCCCTTAAACACTAACAGTCACTAGGTGCTGCTATGCGGGGCTGTAATTTTGTCTGTCCCCAGCGAACCTCTTCCGGCTCGGTTCGTGGGGTCTGAGCTCAGGGACTTTAGTGGGGCGACGACGAGAGTTCTGCATCTCCGACAGCTTTTCTGTCCTGCCCATGGCTCCGTACCTGCAGTGCTGCAGAGAAAAGCGCGCCCCTTCCCCCACTCTGCATTATGACAAATCAAGGCAGGCAGGCAGCTGTGCCATTAGCACATCATAGCACAGTTAGTCTTCCACGGGAGAACAAACTCAGAACGCTGTACAGCACACCGCTGCGTATTCAGACAAAATGCTGCACGTATGGCACGTATGCTAATGGCAGCAGCCTATAGCAGTTCTAGTTAATCGGGCGACTGACCCCCAAGTTGCACATTGAACAATAAATCTTACCACATTAACGTTTGGAAAGTGGGTAATAAAGCTTGTCTAGTTATTACTGTTTCGCGCATATGCGCAGCGCTTCTTGTTTACTCTGTTGCGCTCCACGACACCGGACAACTGATGAGCGCACATAATTAAACACTGCCCTACTTCTGAAATAAGTTGCTAAAAGTGTGATGATTTTTTTTTTTTTTAATTGTGATTGTAGAGGAGAACGATGTCAGAAAAATTTAAAAATTTTCTTAAAAATCCTCATGTTAACCCTCGTGGATGTTAAAGTGCGCTTTGCGTCAAAGTCGCTGTCCACACAGACCCCGCAGCTCTTTGTCAAACAGGCTTTCGCCAAAAGCATTAGTCCTGAACACTAATTCCTAGCACATTATTTTCTTGGAGTAACCAGTAGCGAATGGCACAAACAATCCTTTCCTTTTCTCTCCCCGCTCCCCGCCACAGTGAGGTACACACAGAAACGGTCATATATGATTTGGACACATGGAACAACGACCACTAACACGGACCACTAACATGCAGCATGGCACAAATGCTTTGGTCTGCATAAGCTTTATCGCTCTAATAATTTCTAAAAGGAATGATCAATCATTTGCATGCATGGAAGCTAAAAAGATGACATCCAACCAAAAATGGAAAATTCCAGTGCACTCAGTGCTCATTTCTTTGTCCTCTTTACAAAGCGACTACAGACAACCACGAAATAAAGACAAGAAAGGGGTTAATTTAAGTAAGGTAATAGGGTGGGGTGTGTTTCTCTGAGACAGTCAGCTCCTCCTTAACTGGTTCTGTGAATGGGCCAGTGAGGCAGTAGGGTATGAATGGCGGAGGGATTCACTGGTTCTGTCATGTATGGGAGCTGCCAGCTCACTCCCACTCCCTCAAGGGCCGTCTGCATTGCAGCTGTCCTGTGAGCCTGTGCTTCACCATGCCCTACTTTATCCTGTCAATGCTCAACCACTGCAGCAATACTTCTCCCAGCAGACACATGCACATACAGACATAAGTGACTCACATACTCATTACAATCTGGTAAATACTCTTACTGTACAGCAGGTCTTCTGACTCACAGACTGGACTGGACTTTAAACAGAATGAAAATTTGTCATCCCTGCAGCAGTTTTAGTTACATGGTGCTCAAAAGTCCTGTTTTCTGTAAGGAGCTCACACATAGCATTCACAACTGACCATCTTTTGCAAACACTTATAAAAACAAACCCAAATGTATTACTGAATTTGCATTGGTGTTAAGTCTGTGTAGGTTCTCAGTCATCCAGGTCAGGTAGTCTAAGGAGCTTGAAAAGAAGGCAACTGGACTTTAAGTACATTGCTGTTAAGGTTTAAACGGATAGCCTCATTAGTGGCCAAATTTAATATAGGCAAGATGAGACAATGTAGACAGTCACCCAGCTGACCTTAAAATAAAATGTGCCCTGATACATCTGTTGTGGTGTTTAATTTGCATATCAGATAGGCAGACTGCAAAGTCAAAGTGGAAATGTTGAACTCCAGTTATCTTAGCACAACAGACACAGTAAAATCAATTTTTCTTGGGTAAAATCAAAATAGTACTGGGGAGTATGAAAGCAACATTAAAAAGGCTATTTTTTAAAACTTTATATATTAATGAATACGTAAACATTATGCCAATTCACAATAGTACCAACTTATAATTTAATTTAGTTAAGTTTTCTTATAGCAAAGGCAAACAAACAAACAATAAAAATAATCTGCAATCACTTAGGAACTGTAGTTGAGCTACTAAAATATGAAATTACCATACAACTTTATTGCCAGTAAAGTTACCCTTTTCAAAACCAGAAACAGTAGGATCCTAAAGATTATGAAATAGCTGAAATAATGATTAAAAGCAGCCAATACGGAGACTTTCAGTGACATTTACCTTCAAAGAACCTGCATGTTATTCTCAAGTACAAGCTCTAAAAACAGTGTTAATCATACCCTGATTTGATTCCAAGGTGAATATTGATCCAGCATGATACAAGTAAAAACAAAACGTTTAAGAACAACCAAAAACGTGTCACTTAAAATGCCAATATTTCTGTGAAAATACCGTATATAACAGTTATGAGTATTTGGATTTCTACTTGTGTGATATCACAATTAATTTCCTGCACAGTTGTCTGGCTCCAGTGAGTTAAAGAAAATAAATGTGTAGGTAATGAAGAAATTGTTAAAAGCCAAGAAAGAGAAATTATTTGAGCTGCTTGATGAACCATTAATCAAAACTGACAAAATTATTAAAGTCATAGGAGACGGTACTCAAATAGAAGATTTAATAGAAGAATTAATAGAAGAATTAAAAATTGGGAGGGATTATGTAACAAAATGAAAGAGTAAAGAAAACAGAAAGCAAAATGTGAAAGGCAACAGATGCAGTCATCATAAACAAGCCAAAGAAAATGTAAGAGGAAACGTACCATCTAGAGAAAGCCAGTCGTGCTGAGATGATGGCAGTGAAGGAAGTGCGCGGGCCTTATACTCAAACACCACTGAATTGGAGATGATCTGGTTACTGACAGCCACCTGTAGTGTCACCAGACCTGTATCATGAGCTGGGGAGGGTGACAGGAATGAGACATCCGGGCATATAAAATACACAGAAGTGTCACGGTTATGTGACAGATTTGCTGAGTTCAACTTTCCATGGGTTTCTTCTCTCAGTGTAAACAAAAAACATTTAGGGATCATGTTACAATGCAACTGTTGTCATACAGTAAATATGAAAATGAAACTGAAAACAGCAGAGGTAAACAACGGCTCATTTAGCATTGCTGAGTTCACTACAAAATTCCATCTCTGTAAAAATCTCTAATCAATACATGGGGGGAAAAAAAATCATCATTTTCATATCATTACCTCACAAACTACTACTTTAAACAAAAAGATGCTTAATCTGATCTTTACTATAATATATCCTTTATTAATCAACACAAAGACCACAGCCTCCACATATACCCCAAAAATGAAAAAGTGATATTTTATTCATAAATTGGCCAAAAAGTTAGAAAAAAAAAAAAAAAAAACCCAACCAAAAATAATTTGTTTGTTTTTGGTTCATGAATCATATGATGCTACTGCACCTTTACCAAAGAAAAATATATTATATGTATATATGTATATTGTATGTATATTATAAGTATATATGTAAGCTTTCTCCCGTCTTACCTGGGCAGTAACAACGCAGCACCCCTGGCTGGATGAGAGAAGCTGGAACTGAGATCTGGTCAAACAAACAGCTGTAATTTGAGGCGGCCTCTTGCCATGGCCCAGTGATCAGCACCTTAACTCCACCCTGAAGAAACAAGACAAATGGATAAACTCATAACACATTTGCCAAGTCGGGGTTAAGGATTCCTGATTGCAATTATCATATATATTGTTATTCTGCCACCTAGAGTGAAAAGATGAGAATAACACCAAGGGAAAGCAAACACAATCCTAACACTAATCTCTGCTGCCATCATGTGGATAGCTGGCATTTCGCGCCACCCACACCAATTTTCTTAAAAATTCATTAAAAAAAAACCAAAAACCCACACCCACACTGAGTTTAAATATTTTGCTGCCCTCCAGAGGCTGAAGTAGATCATTGCTGCTGATAGAAATAACTAAAGACTAAGGAAAAACAGTCATTGCATAATCATGATATCATGTTTTGTGCAAATAAGAAATGTAAATATTAGTGTACATATCTTTGGTTAATTCATGAAGATGGATGCAGCTATTTTGTCTGCTTTTGTTTGCTTTATGTTTAATTTTTTTTAATTTCAAAAATATTTTTTTCAAACTTACTTTAAAAAATTATTTTAGAAGACAATGTTAGAGGCTAATTTCATGAAAGCTGCATGAAATTAAGTGGGTATGGGTATGTGTATACCCATAATCATACGATTATGCGATTATGGGTATACACTTACTTTTACTTACTAGTTTTCAGTACTTTCTGATATATATTTGGAATTTAAAGCAGTACAAATGCTCAGTCCTCAACACTAATGCAGTCATTATTGCTAATCATACCACTCTGTCTTGCGTGACTGTAATTACTAGGCAATAATGGAAAGCGCTTTCCCATTACCATATTGCCTACTCAATAAAAAAACATATTACAACATATTTAATCAATCAATTATTATCAGTTATTACATTACTTTTTTTTTTTTTTTTTTATATTTTATTTTTTTTTAAATAATTCAAATTTTTTTTTTTTTCCTTTCTTTTTTTTTTAATATTTTTTTTTTTTTTTTTAACATTTTTTTTTTCT
>VUQG01005418.1:0-10084 GCA_015106755.1 Etia nguti | reverse complement strand
TTATTTCTTATATTTTTTTTTTTTTTTTTTTTTTACATTACATTACTTTTTACATACATCCAATCCTTTCTTCATTCACTTCCCTTGATTTTAGAGATGTGATGTGGCTCTATAAACCTTGATATTTCCTTCTTAAGTAAAAAAAACCAAACAAACAAACAAAAAGCTGGCATTATGTCTTAATTTTAATTATGTCAGTTTCGTAACAGAAAAACACAGTTGCGGTCAAAAGTTTACATACGCTCATCACGGGCATCACGGTAAGTTAAAAAAAACAAAACAATAACTGTGTGTACAAGTTTGAATTTATTTAGGATTTTCTCTAATCGACACAGGGTCAGCGGTATACATGCAGGTTTAAATATAAACATAAAACTACACTAGTATTTGGTAAAATGTCTCTTGGCAAGTTGCACCCCGACCAGACACTTTTGGTAGCCGTCAAAAAGCTTCTGGCAAAATTATGGCTGCATATTTGACCACTCTTCCTGGGAGAACTGGTAGAGTTCATTTAAATTGGCTGGTTTCCGTAAAAGCACAGACCCAGCTTTTAAGCATAATGCACAAATTTTCTGAGTTCAGGGCTATGAGAAAGCTGTCATTCCATCCTGTAAAAACTGTTCAGAGAAATAATTAAAAGCTTAAAATTACCATGGCATTCATGCTCATAATTAATGTATCTAAACTTTTGACCAAAACGGTATCAAGTCATTATTTAAACTGAGCAATTTACAACAATTTTCATGTCTGAAACAGCAATAAATCTATGTATTTATAGAGATATCTATCGTTCCTTGTTTGCGGATCAGAAAAGCTTTAATGTACATTTTCTCATATTCATTTTTTTCTTGTGGTAAAATCTACTATTGGGATACAAATAGGGGATACATTAAAGATGGAAGTGAAAGCTGTTATGTGCAATTTATTTATATAAAATGTATAAATAAAACAAAATATTACATAAATTTAATATGATGAAACTGGCTGTCATATTTTCCAGGATAATTCTTTAGTTATATTAACTCCTTTATTAATTCTGCACAGAAAATTCCATTTAGTTTCAGTCACACAGAGCTTAGCTTGTACTGTATAATACTGTTTTTTATTATGGGTCACAGAAAAGGCCAGAGTATGTTTTGCTGTTATTTTTTTGAGTATGTTGGAGCGACAACAAATAGATAATAGGACTTTTGTTTTCTATGGTTCCGCATCAGCAAAGACAGCAAATCTGGATCTGGAAAGGATAGCCTATTCTTAAATGAAGTGTCTGCTTAAGTTAAATAAGAAGGGTCTCTGTTCACTGTCCTGTCTGAATTCCTGTGCATTTGGGCCGCTGTTCTATTCTTTTGGTTTCTTTGCCAAACATTCAAAACTCAATTAATTTTTTGCCTGCCTTATGTGAGCCAATCAGCTTCAGTTTCCTGTCTTTTAAATCTCAGTGCTGTTCTGCATTTTTGTTTTCAGATTCTCATTTATGTCCACCTCATCCTGGTCATTCAGAGAGCTTCTTCAAGTCTATGTCTGCTTTATTTTCACCATCACCAGCATCTGGACTCCAGGGGTACTGTCCTACCTTCTACCATTATTGGATAACAGCTTTGCCATGTTCCTTTATAGAAGTCAAATCACCAAATAGCTTCTTACTCAGATTCAATAAATTGAATTCTTTTTTTTTTTTTTTTTTAAATAATCACTCTTTAGTCTATTATTAATTTACATACCGAACACTGTATTGGGCTACTCTAAAAAATGTTAGAGTGTTCTTGTGCAGAAGTGACTATTACAAATATGTCAGAGTCCTTCTAATCTCTTTCAACAATTAGGCTGGTGTATAAATGACCAAAAAAAAAAACTCACCTCAGGGTAGGACCACTCAGGGGAGTAGTCAGTGACCATGAAAAGACGGCCTGTGGCTTGAAGCATCCCCAGAGCACCCTGGGCTACAGCTGCAGAAACCACCTCTGCTACATTCATGTAGGACAATGAGCCTGTCTCTCCTGTGCTTCCTCCTGCACTGGCCCCTCCACTTAAAGACTGGGGGCTGCAGCAGGGTTGGAGGCAGAGCTCTGAGGGGCTGTAACCAGAGCCCCTGGCTCCTCCATCTTCCTGGCCCTGCTGTGGGGGCCCACCAGCTGTGGTCTGGTTATCTGAGTTGTGAGATGTGACAAGCTGGTGAGCATATAAGGTCCCTCCTGCTGACATGGCTGTTCCACTACCATCCACTGAGATGAAGTCATTAATGAGGTCAGAAAACTGGTTTCCAAAAGAGATGTCAAAGTGATCCAGACTTATCTCCATGCCTGCCCCTCCTGCTCCTCCGTTACTGGCTGCTCCACCCAGACCCTGGTGGGTTCCTACAGCATTGTAGAGTCCCTGCACCATGCCCGTGCCTTGGAGAAGAGGCTGCAGCTGCTGTTGCTGTTGGGGGTGGTTGTTGCCATCACTGTTATTGTTTCCATTATGAACTGCTACCCCTTCACCCGCACCTCCTGTCCCTCCTCCGCCACCATCTGAAGCCTGCCGCAGGTAGCGTTCTGTTCCTCCTCTCTCTCCATTTCCTGCCCCACATCCCTGGATGTGATCTCCTGCTTTGAGTAGATTTTCAGCTCCATTCTCGGTGGCTCCAGTCTGAGCTGAATTCACACTCCCAGGTTGCTCTAGACCAACCACCTCCTCATGCTCGGTGCCCAGCCCAGGAAAGGCCCCCTGATATTGTAGCAGCTGGAGAGAGCCAGCCTGGCCAGGCCCTTCTGTGGGTGAGCCTCCATTGCAGTTGGTTCTGTGCTGGGTCTGATGAGTCTGATGGTGGTGATGAAGGTGGCCATTACTGCCAGGTGAGTCTGTTTTTACAACTTGTAGCCCCATATAAGCTCCAGAGTCATGGGAGTTGTGCTCCATCAAATGTGTTTTCTGGCCCATGCTGGGCCTCCCCTGCTGGGTCTGGCCGGTCTGAGATGCATCCTGGAGGAAGAAGCTGGGTGAACGATTCTGATGTTGCATGTGAGGACTGGACATGGCTTGACCATAGCTCACTGTGGTAGTGCTGGACGTATAGTCTTGCTTGGCATCGATGGCACTGAAATCCATTTGCTCCAAGGTAGTGCTGGGACTCAAACCACCTCCAGATGGAAGCAGGGAGCCTGTGGCTGTCAGACCGAGGCTGCCCTGACCTGAACCAGCACCAGATGACACAGATACGCCGCTGCCACAGTTCACTACTGCCCCCACCTGGTAGCCACTCTCCTTGGCCAGCTGCTGCTCAAATGATGTATCTTCTGTTTTGATGTTCTTTACGAGAGCTGAGTTGAAAGTGTAGGTATTATCTGACATGGTGGGGGAGCGTTGCAGACTACCATTGGTGCTAGCACTGCCACCAGAGGAAGACGAGGTGGAGGAGGAGTTTCCCTCTGTCTTCATTGCGCTGCCTCCATAGGTCTGGCCTTGTTTGGGGTTGTTCAGGAAGCAGTCGGGATCAAAGTTCATATTAGTTTCTGGGATCTTGATGGTTCCCGAGTCCAGACTGCTGGAGAGCACCAGTTCCTCAGACACCCCTGCTGTAGACAACATGGAAAGACTGTCTCCTGCAGTGGTAGTCCCAGGTTCTCCTACACCTCCACTGGGGAAGGCAAATTTGTGACGATCAGAGGTCACAGACAGCACCAGGCCCTGTGAAGTGGCATCTGCACCCATGAGGTGAGTATTTGGACCCCCAGTAGGAGACATGCTGTAGACAGGGTCTCCAGGGACCTCAGACATAAAGACACTCTGAGACAGGCCAGACATGACAGAGGCCACATGACTCATCCCTGTCACCACAGGGCTATCAGCCATGTCCGGATCGCTGTTGAGGCCGCTGCTGATGGAGACAGGTGAGTTCTGGGTAGTGTCAGGGACCTCAACCTGGTTTGTAGATGACACCTCTGTGCTGTTCTGGTGTAGCAGGACAGGCTTGTGGACTTTGCCATTGCGTTTCTCCCTGGTGCTACCCCCTCCAGTCCCTCCCCCAGAGCTTTTTCCTCCACCATGGGCACTGTGCTCTGTCTTCCCCTCAGACACATCGTTGTTCTGTACCTCTGAGTGGGCACTGCTGTATCCCCCTGAGCGGGGGTCCACTTTTGGGGAGATAATGCGGTGTTTGGCACTGTTGCATTTGTGGTGCACACTGCTTCCTGCACCTATACGATGGCAAACAGAGTAAAAAAGGGTTGGGGATTTAGCTGTGTGAGGGAGTAAAACAGGCAAATTTATTCTATTGATTTCCAAGGGCTTAAAAATTAAGCAAATCTACTATTCAATGAACTGAGGCAAAGATGGATTATTAGTTTGTTTTTGTATTTATAATTTTGTGCAACATAATCTTCTCCATGTGATAAATCGTCTCATAGGCATACAGTGATGTAAGTGTATGGGACGCTCTGCACGCCTTGTTATCTTAAAAATAACAATGGAAATAGGGGTTACTTAGAGTAATTTGTTCTCTAAATTAGAAAACCTTCACTCTCTACATTCTTTTTCTGATTAAAAAACTCAGTGAAATAACACAGCTGAAAATATCCTATTGAGATTAGCATAAAATTTGAAAAGAGCAAGGCTATTTCAGATATGCCCCTGACACAGATATTAGGAAATGTAAAAAATAATAGGGCTGTACATTTGATTTCACTTTTAAATCACCAACCCATAAAAGAACAACCTTCTCTGATTTACCACATACTAAATATTATCTTTATGTCCTCTCACTGAATTTTTGAGTTCTCTCTTTTGGAGAATAAACTCCTTCCCACCCACTAGCCCTTACCCAGGGTGCCCGTGCAGAGGCAGTTGTGAGTCCGGGGAGGTGGCTTAGTTTGGTGGCTGTCCAGAATCTGTTGCACTAGCTGCTCCACTGAGAAGCCAGAGCTGCTGTTCCCATTGCTGCAAGTCCACTTGATGCCATGAACTGCCGGGAGAGAGGAGGAGACAGAGATGTCAGCCAGCCCAACAGACCACCAGCCACGCCAACCCCCCGCCCCACCCACTGCCCTCTCTGTCTACCTGCTAGAACACCTCATGCTGGTCACCTCTCCGAAAAAAAGTTTTCACATAAAAAGGGTTAATATTTCTGGTTTTCCCTAAAGGTAAAACAATCCACCGACTCAGACAGACTAGTTCCAACAAAGAATCTAAATGGCAGTACCTTTGATTATTTGTTCAGTCTCTATCATTTCTTCCCCATTAGACTGAAACAGCTCTAAATTT
Organism: Etia nguti; assembly: GCA_015106755.1. NCBI lineage: Eukaryota > Metazoa > Chordata > Actinopteri > Cichliformes > Cichlidae > Etia > Etia nguti. The sequence continues at coordinate 4,846 of VUQG01005418.1, read as the reverse complement.
CCCCCCCTTACCCTAAACCCCTTGTTTCCTTTCTTAGTATAGCATTGATCGGCTGCTTTCCCCGTCGTATCACTTCAACATAATGTCAAGCCTTTTGTATTGGACTGCTTGTTTTTGTTGTGCCTCTTTTTTCTCCTATATGTCAGTGCCTGCTGCTACTCCATGGCGTCTCCTCTGTGAGTGCTGGTGAAGGTGACAGCAAGCTCAATCTTTCCACTCGCCACCCTTACCCTGACCTATGACTCTGTTCTGACGGGAAAAGCCTCTGGGAAAGAACATCACCAATCTGCTGCTGCCGGATCGGCTGCTGCACCAGGGGAAAAAGGGAGGTTTTCTCCTGTAAGGCTCCACTCGCTTGCCTCAGTCACACCTCACTAGCACCTCCTAATACTTTTCATCGCTCCACTTGTCAAGCAGCCACCACTTCTGATGAGACAGATAGTGGTTTCAGTGGCTGTAAGGTGGTAGGAGACACCACTGAGTGCTGCAGAGCTCAGGCTCTCAACTAGGGAAAAAGGTAATATTTCAGAAGTGAGGCATATTTAGACTATCAAACAAAATCAAGCCAGCTTTAATTCAAGTTCTCTACACTCTAGTACCTCCTTTGGTTAAATATGCAAGCGAGATACGTAGAGAGAATGAGGTTCAGAGCATGTATGAAAAAAGCTGAGGATTTGCTTAGTGCATGTCTGTTTGCACTTGAGATAAAAGGAGATGGAAACAGCGTAAGTGGGTGAGGGTAATGGAGATTAAAGACAGAGCTGGTTAAATTGAAGTGAAAAAAGCTGGGAAACATGATTGCATGACTGTGATAAGGATCAAACTTGAAAGCTCTACATTCCTTTGGTAGATTACAGGCTGGTCACCAGCAGATGTCAGCAGAGCTGTAGTGATCAAGCTAAGATCATACGCTCCACAGAAAACTAACCGTGGCAGGTTATAGAAACATGAATAGGATTCAGTTTGATGTATAATAAAGTCAGATTTATTCAGCCATTAATCTACAGTGGGTGAGCTAAAAAAGAAAAGAAAAAAAAAGCAGATACCAAATGTGAGGGGCAAGTTTCAGCTAACGTCATTACAATTAATGCACAAATTGTGTTTGGAGGTTAAACCACTTTAACCTCTTGACTTTGTATTACATAAATATATAAAATGGTACTAATGAAATGATGCTAATAAAGATAACAAGGCAAAATGGTGTCACGAATTTCCGTCCACAGCAAAGCAACATGGAAGCTTCAGGACAGACGAATGATTGTGCTGATGATTAAACTCAGAGAGGGTGACAGAGCAAGAGTGAGAATGTAATGCAACAACTTACATCCACCATGCAGCGCCATGCCTATTTGTCCAAACAATCTTGTTTCCCCTCTGCCCTGATCCCTCATGCCAGATTGCCACAGCCCTGTTCATCTAGACGGGTGTCACCCCTGAAGGCCCTGAGTTGTTGACGTACAGTTACTACCGTGTCTGCCTGTCTGCTCTTCTCACTGAGGGTTATATTCTAAAGCAGACATGACAGGAGCACTGCCACTAGATTTAATCCCAGTGGAAGCAACAGCCGAGGCACCAAACAGCGACCCAGTCGTATGATCGTTCTGATGATTGGATCCTGTCATGAGCAGCATCATACAGCCCTAATGACAAAAGCATTTGATGCTGGGCATTTCCCACTCGGTTGTGTCTGCACCACTGGACACTATATGGGACAGCAGAGTACAACAGTTTATATGATGGCCAGTGCTGTCTGTCTTGCCTTGGTCTGTTCCTCTCTGGCCCTGTCTGTCTAGCCTGGAGACAAGCCTTCTGTCTGTCTGAGTGTTTGTTAAAACTGCTCATGCGCTATCTGTCAGCAGGCTTGGGGCATAGCTGCAGAGTGCTGCGTGTTTATTGCATTAGACCAAAAGAGTGAATCAAGCTGGCTGCCTTGTCTATGGAACTGTAGCGTGACTGTGTAGCAATGCCCCTCTCTTACCCCCACCCTCAGCTCCCCCATCTTCTTGCTACTTCTCTTTCTCATCAAACACCGCAGGGTGTTAAGGATGACGAGGTCAGACAAGGCCATGTTTCACAGGGCTTATATTTGAACTTCTGTGTGTGAGCATTCGTGCATGTGAAAGGTTTTGTGACTGAGAGCAAGGATGTGTGTGTGTGTGTGTTTTGTTGTGGAGAGACAGAATAAGCTCAACTGATCCATGAAATCCACATTTTTCCTTTGTTGTTTTTTTTTGTATCATTAGAGATGTCAAATGGTTTGTGCAGTGAAATTTTGTGAAAAGAACAACAAAACGGGAAGAGCAAGACAAAAGGGGGCAATTATTTTTGGAAAAAATTGGCATTGATCTGGAAAAAATAACGATTTGACTTAAAACTAAGAGTGTGCTGACAAAATTCAGCTTGTGAAATGGGAACCATCATCAATTTCTAAGAAAGCAAATAACAAGAATTTCTAAACATAGAGCCAGACATGAAAACACTGAAATGTGTACTGTGGAAATTTTGCGCTTTGCATTTGATGCTCAAACCCTAAAGTTTAAATTTTGATTTTGCACATTCCTGATAAAGTGAGAAAATAAAATTGTTCAGCTGGTTACCCACACATTTTGTCCCGATAGTTTCACTATAGAACCTTAACAGCATGCAGAAGTTCTGCTACATTCTGTTATATACAAAGGGGGAGTCTTAAAACCACACACATATTTTGAACCCAACATCTTGAAAAATACAGAATAAAATAGAAAAATTACTATATTTTGGGAGCTAATTTATGATATAAATAAAGCATGATTCACAGAGGCCAACTTCATAACAAGTCTTGGCATCTGCTCCCTGCGTTGAGATTAAGGTTGCTATCTCACATGACCACTAGATGGCAATGTTGCTCTATCATTGAGTTCATGTTGACATGTCTTGTGCTCCAGGAGAAAGAGAGAAGGATGGAGAGGAGAAGAAAGACAGAAAGCAGAGACATAAAGAAGGAGAGGGATTTTTTTTTGCTCTTTATGTAGCCCCTCGTGTAGCCTGGCAGCTAGAAGGCATCTCACACTCACCCTCTTTGTCCCAACAACTCCCAAAGTTAATGACTTTACGCATTACTGCAAATGGTGCTTGATTTTTACATTAAGCCACAGATGTAATGAATACAGTAGGCTGTTGTTGCTCAGCGACTGTCCTGAGGTAAGGCTTTATGTTAAAATGACCTAAAACTAATGCTGTGATGAGGGTAACAACACAGCCTAGACCCCAGTGACGGTGGCCTGGATTGCCTATTCAGTATGCAGCCAGCACGTGTGTGTGTGTGCTTGTAAAGCTGCTGACACCTTCCTCTTTACCTAGCCACATCACCAATAATTGGCCATTGGAATATCAGTCACAGCTCTGCTGGCCTCTGCCAGACACGCCCGAATTAGAGTCTGGTTGTTAAAGGTATCTTAACAGCTCTCTGAAAGATTTTCAATGCCCCCACAAGGTCCCCTTTTGGCTATTATCATCATCAGACAAACCCTGATTTTTTTTTTCCAAAACATTGCCTCGATCTTCAAGCAGATCTAGAGACTCATAAAAACACATAATGCAACTCACAGAGCATTAGTAAAGCTGATTAACAACAGGGATCAATCCATTGAGGGGGGAGAGAGACAGAAAGAGCCAGATAAGGGGTGAAGGGGGATTTCTGGTGAGTCAGACATTCTTGCTCCCACGCACTAAAATGAATCAATAACCAGCTTGCTGCCCTCCTCTGCTTTGACTGCCTTCATGGACCAGAGGGGAGATGTACTCTCTCCGTCTGGCCGGAGTGGTGCCAGAGGTCTAGGGGAAGAGCTGAACTTTGACCTTCAAGTAAGAGACGGCTCCAGGAAGAGCGCAAGCACTCATTTAATTGTAGGAATACTAGCCAAAGATGTTCTCTGACTGAGGTGCTGCGGGCACTTAGTGTACCAGCTATAAGATAATAGGACTCTAACATAAATAGTCAGACAAAAACAGCTGCCAGTAGTCTTTCCATGCATGCACATGCATGTGTGCATATAGACTATTAAGGCCTATTTTGCTGTTACAGCCTCTGTTCATATTAACGGCTAAGAATAAAAGTTGAGTTTAGAATGACAAGAGCTAATGTGTGCATAGTCCAAAACAGTATTACTCAAGTTTTCACACATGGACTACTGTTGTTCATTTTGAGATTAATGGACACAAAAAGCTGCCCAATCAGGCTGCTCTTTTGCATGACATGATTAAAAAGCTATTTCCTTGTTTGAAAAAAGACATTTCTGTGGATTTTAAAGTGTGCGTGTTTCCGTCAAACAAGCTGTCCTACTTCAAAATTATTCAACTCACACATGGGTTTGAGCTGGCCGATCAGTTCCTCCTTGGTCCACTTGGCCCACTCTTTCTTGTCTGTATTGATGGAACACAGGATAGGTCCACATGGTTTCCCACAATCCTCGATCGCTGGAACATTCAAATAGTGGACGAGCACAATATCAGGGTTCTGTGGGGAAATCAGAGAGAGCAGGATGGTTACACAAATGCAAGAAATAAATGCTTGATTTGCAAAGATGAAGACTAGAAACAAGTCAATTTATCTGCAAATGCAGTTAGAAGATTTGTTGAAGTGAGATATTTAGTCTTTCTAAAAGAGTGAATATTCTTTTGAAATAAGTGGTAAAAAAAAATTCAGCTCAAGCATTGTATTGAGTCAAATAAACTCAAAACCAGCCTGTCAATTTTTCTTCCACTCTTTATTTAATTCTTAATTTTAGTGAAAAATTCTCAAAACCAAAGCTACCAAACAAGATAATAATACACAATCTGCACATTCACAACTTCAGCAGTTTCACAA
>VUQG01005417.1:67195-87951 GCA_015106755.1 Etia nguti | reverse complement strand
TATATATATATATATATATATATATATATATATATATATATATATATATATATATATATATATATATATAGCATATAAATGAATGACCAGCTCTGAATGTAACCCTTAACTCTGAGCCCACTTATCCTGAGGTGGAAACTCTGGAGTGTTTATGGGCTGAGTGGAATCATAAAGCCATCACTGACGGAGCCGAGGCTTCCCATTGTGATCCACTCCTAAGTAAAAATTATCTACTATTACTGTTTGTGTGATATAAAAGACAGCAGCAGCAGTAAATGACCATACTTGGAGTGGAGTAAACAGTCAATAAGTTAACCCCTTAGTATTTTATTCAGTGTAGTAGAATCATTAATCATGTAGCAGATAAAGTGTTGAAAAGGTTAGAAAGACACCACAAGCATAAAAAACAGAAAGTAAGCTTTCATAAAGATTGAAGAGGGTATAAGCAGTCCACTGAACATGAGTTGAAACACAAATGCTGCATACTGTTGAAAAATGGATGGTCGTGTGTCTGTGCAGCAGATACTTTAGTGACTGCATACAAGGTGTGAAACACACTGAAAGATGTCAGCCTCTATGGATTATGTGTAAGAAGAAAAAAGTGAAAGAGATTAAACAGCTCAGGAACAAATGCAACTGGATAGTGTTGACCGTGAAACATGGAGTCGGGTATGTTTATATTAAAGCTGGATAAGGGTGACGGGTGACATTTATGGATGGCACTATATATATATTCAAGTTTGTATACGCAACTATTGATTGATTGCACAGCAATGCATACAAACGACTTGGTTTGAAGTTAACATCTTCTAGTTTATTCTTCTAGTGTCTTCTAGTAACCCTAACCCCTAATTTGTTTGTTTGGTGGATGTTAAGAGGTAATAGTGGAAGGTAAAGCAACAAAATATTAGCCTATTATATTATGATACAATATCACAATAATCTGTGAAAGAATGGCAAAAAACCTCTCCACAGATTTGTGTGAGACTGGTAATATTCATTTAATGGGAGAAAATTAATCCTGCTGGCTTACGTAGCATATTTAATTGGTATGTTGAAGGTACTGTTTGCTCAAAGGCTGCATTTCATTGCTTTGTAAGGTAAAATGCACTTCAGAAGACTCGGCATACCCTGACATTGCAAAAATATCCATCACTGTGTGTTCGTCATTAGATAACTGGTGGAGCTGGTTTTGTGGGTTCCCATCTGACTGATAAATTGATGATGGATGGCCATGAGGTGACTGTGGTAGACAACTTCTTCACAGGAAGAAAGAGGAACGTGGAGCACTGGATTGGTCATGAAAACTTTGAACTCATCAATCACGACGTGGTAGAGCCTCTCTACATTGAAGGTGAGTGAAAAAGTGAAAGTGGTAAGTAATGACCATTTCTACTTATTTCTACCTTCTGCCTGTTGGTAGAAACAAGTAGTATAATCCACAGTGCTGCTATCTCAAGTTATTTTCCGTTGAGTCAAATGTGTTTGATTCCAGTCAGTTTATCTGAAATAAGAAAATATGCGCTGTTTACTACAGCTGTGTTAAACAACACCCGTTTGAAAACAAATGGAACATCACTGCCTTGTGAACAGCTCACTGAGATATAAGATATAAGTAGCGCAGTGCTTGATGAAGCCAGGCATCCAAATGATGATGCAGGCTAATGTACCCCTAAGTTAAAAACTTAGACTTCAGCCTGAGCTAAAAGCTAGGATTTTAACATGATTTTAACATAGTCACCCACCTGCTCATGCCCACTTTGACTTGGACATCATCAGCATGCTTATTAAAACTGCACACTTTGCTGGTTGATCACAAAATGCTTTTTCTGTTTTACAGTAAATTTGTTTATTTTTTAAGAAAGTAGGCTAATGCTAAAAGTTAGGGTTTTACCTGCAGGTGGAAAGAGTATTGAAGTGACTGCGTTTACATCAAAATATGAAATTTTAGAATGAGGAACATTTTTTTAATTTGTTTTTTACTTAGATGTTTCTCACAAACATTTGATTGTGCTTGCTGAAGTCCGATCTGAGCGAGCCAGAAATAAGAAAGTGAGCTTGCATGGAAGAGGGCAAAAGAGACAGGGGGGCTAAAAGGGCTTGTTTCAGATGGAGCATAAACTGATGGTGTTGCACAGAGGGCCAGTATAACATACTTTTTTCTTTTTCTTTTTTTTTAACAGTTGACATGCAAAACTACTCTACTGAAGTCCCAGAATAAGAATGTAGAGCTAGAAGCTACAATAATAGGTCATCTTTAGTGCTGTTCTGAGTAGAGGTTACACCACTCCAACCCCCAAAAGGATCCGAAAAAGAGTAATTTTAAGAAACATACAGTACTTTGGTGTCCATGGTGATGACTTATCACAGGGTCGTCTGACAGTGTTGTAATTCTAACTGCATTTACATTTTAAAAGATTAATGCATTCTGGAGAAGCTCAGTTAAACCTCTGTAACTCAAAACATTCATGCTTTGCAGTGTCATACAAAAATATACGAACTATCAGGATAGCATATCCTGGATGTGGTTATTTTTAAGAATGGCATTTCAGGGGTTATGAGAATTGAAAATGGGATACAAAAACGAAAGCATCCATCAATAGTTGAGCTATCTGCACGGATTGGAGTGATCAATAGCGGTACAGCATGTTTGATGCACTTTGTATCACGGTCTGACATCTCAGAGTGGTCAAGATCTGTAGGTGCCTGTCAGGATGGAAGGAGCTTTGGTATTCTGTTTTGATGCCAGAGTATTTGAGTTTCTCTGTTTATCACTTTTTCTTCCAGTCTACCTTTAACTTCCCAGTACATGCTTAGAATTGTTCCAGGGTGCTGAGTGCCTTGATATTCTCAGTCAATCCAACTGTGTTGTTTGACATCGTTTGTTTGCTTTGGTATACCATCTGTCAAAAGCAGCCTAACACTCTGTTAGACTTGGTGTCTGCGTAGGTGGACGAGAGGGGGCAGAGGTGGGATTGTTAACGGCAGGGAGGATTGACGGCTGAGGTAATACCAGCCAACATGTCTGCTGCAGAAAGTACATACTTAGTATTTTGTTCCAGCGTAGCAATTGTTTTTTCTGCCTGATAATGTCTTAAAGACGTCACTGCAGTTTGGTGTGAAAAAAATTTCCCCATTAAAGTACCATAATGCGTGGAGAGTGCTAATGATGAACACATTTCATATGGAAGATATCAACCAAACATGTCTGATTTACATTTCATGTTATTGCTAATATACAATCAGGAAAATGTATTCTAAAAATAAATGTGCGCAGCGAACGAGCTCTCCTGTTGCTTGCAATAATTTGATCTGACGTCAATGTCTTTGGAATTTTGAGAAGAAGAACATAAGGTACTGCAATGGACTTAAAAATACTGAGTGATGGAATGGAATAAGCTTTGAAAGTAAGGCATTGAAGAGGAGGTCATGCTTTCAGTGGCTGATAGGCTTTACCTTGAAAAGAAGTGATTTGAGTGGCCTACAAAACAGGAAAATGCTGTAGAGTGCTAGAGTCTGGGAACAAGACAGATAAGTACCTGTTGAAGACTTATAGGGCAGTAAGGACTACTTACAAGGATAACCATACAGATCAGATTAAGTACACATAATGCATTTCAGGTTTTTTCATTGCTTATTAAATAACTTTGAGGATCATTTTAATTTTATGAAATGCTTAAGTTTTAATTTGACACATTTGAATTAGTTTAATAAAAAGATGCTTATCTTTATTATACAAATGCTTATAATAAAGATAAGAATTTAACAATAAAGAGGCCAGATGCATAAATGGTAGTGATAAAACAAACATAAGCCAGGGCAAGAGGACGTGGAGAACAAGGTGTTGCTCCTCTCCACACAAATGATGAATCCAAAGAAGCAAAAGGTCACTACTGTTTGGTGCCAGCCAGGTTACAGGAGTTTCCATTTAAAAACAATGTGCAGCTGCTAGGACTCTGACTCTGGGGTTTATTCTCAAAGCCTTTATCTAGTCAAAGATTGTTGGGAAGGCCATGGGGGACTCGGTGAATACGGGAGTATTCATACAGTGATTTACCCATTGGCCGTTTGCAACTTGGGGTAAAAATAATAGAAATGACTCAAATAACATGACCTTATTACGTATGTCACTTATATTGTTCCAAACACATTTAAAAATCTGTCTTCTTCCATTTAAAATTACAGACAAGCATGTCATTCATTGGTTCAGTTTTTCTTTTTTTGTTCAGTCTTTACCTCTGGCACTTTGCATTAGACTGTAAATGGTTTTTTTTTACAATGAAAACATGGTTCGCCACTGTGTCACCATGAGTTAGTACTGCTTAGAAGTAAAGCTGTAGTAGTAGTAGAGCAGCAGCTCCCAAAGTATAGATAGTTGTTTGTAGTCCATTGTTCCAATATGATATAGCACAGATATCTGTTACTTTTTAGTGCTCTTCAGCTTGAATCTGCTGCATTAATTACAGCTTTTTACCCCTCAGCTGTAAAAGGTTAAAGGGGTATTGTAGTCACCCACAGACACCCAAGTTTGTGAATGTGATAACTCGAGGAAAAGGTGATGTAGGAGTTTCAAATTGATACCACAGACGTATCTACTAAAATTCTCAGACGAGTTCAAATCTCGGTGACCTCATCTTTAGGGTCAGGGGTCAGAGGTGTGAATGCGATTCTTGTGAATGCAATTACTAGAGGAAGTCACCTAGGGTTTTGAAATTCACACCGTAGATGCATCCACTAGGAGCCTGAGGGGTGCCGCTGGCTGCTCTGCTATTTTTTGCTTTTTGAGTTTAGTCTCCTCTCCTGCTCTTTTAAAGCATGGGCTTCCTAAATTGATTATCAATAAAGGCTTTAAAACCAGGGAAAAAATCCTGATATACAGGTTTGACGAAAACAGGATTGATTTATTGATTATTGTTTCCTCTGCTCTTCGCAGTGGACCAGATCTATCACCTGGCATCTCCAGCCTCTCCTCCTAACTACATGTACAATCCCATCAAAACACTGAAGACCAACACGATTGGTACACTTAACATGCTTGGTAAGTAAACTCAGTACTCATGGATAACTCACGGATAGGGTTAAAAAGACTCACTAATTGCATTGCCTGTAAATCAGAATTGATGCAGTCTTTTTTTTTTTAATTGCTCCATCAGTTTAACAATAAAATATTGTAAATAATTCTTCAGTCTTTAGTTAAGCCTGTAAAAACATGTCTTTGTTATTGAGTCAGACTGAAGAAGTAAAGGGAAAAAAATAGGATCCATTAGTCTCACTCATTAAATTGTCAGCTTTTTATTCAGCTGCTCAAGAAAAAATGCCTGTCATATTATTTTGTCTGGGTGCTGTCAGAATATTCAAACTTAGGTTCATTACTTGAGGATATATGATTCTGCTGCCTATTCGAACCTTCATGAGAAGTCTGCTAAGGCTTTTCCTTTTCTTTTTTAACAATAGTGATTAAGCTTTCAGATGTAAAATTCATTTCGAAACTCCATCACTGGTACAGCCTGTGAGAGAAGCAAAGAACTGTTTTCTTTTTCATTTTCCTGCTGTTCAGATAATAAGTACTGAGTCAGAATGGCAGGTATATCATTAATGGTCCTGTCATTTTTGAACGAGCCTCCATGAAACATTTATATCATAGAGACCATTGTTGATCAAATCAAGAGTCGTCATTGTTATTGTTATGGAAATCTGTTCTAAATCTGTCATAATGTTATTAAAAAAAAGGCTAAGAAAACTTTAAATCATATGTAGATACCAATATAACGATAAGGAGCAATGCACTGCTCTATGAGAATGATTCCAGACACTCTCGAGTTGTACCGTGATTGTTTGAAGACATGTTACCTCCCACCAGATCACTTGCGCAGCAACCTCACAATCTAAAGTTTCCCAGATGTTCAGGGTATCGCCCACTTAACCTACCATAACACTGTTGTTTTGTTTGTCTCTTAGGCCTGGCCAAGCGTGTGGGTGCAAGACTTCTGCTGGCTTCTACCTCTGAGGTTTATGGAGGTAAGAAAGATCTCTGAAGCTGGTTTTGTTTTCCGGTACCGTTGTGAGCCTTTCGCACACCTGATGTTCTTTACTGCACATTCCTATGATCCATCCTGCATGTTTCACTAAAACGCAGTTTAGGTTTCAACCACAGCAAGAGCCCAAGTTTGAACAAACCTGGGTGTTACTTATGTGTGTATGTATGTGTGTGCTGTTATATTCATTCACACACGGGCAACTGCAGTTAATCAAATTTTGAGGGTCATAATTGATGAAGAGATTTTAAAAAATCAAAATGATTTCTTAACATTTGTGCTTATTGTGAGGCTGAAATATTGTACCGTGTTAACTGTGAGATTCAGAAAAAGCAAATGAGAGCTTTACCCTGAATGCTAATGAAGGTATGTCATGCAGCCTGTTCTTACAGGCCTTAATTATTTATTGCAAATGTTTCATCTTATCTGCTAAGTGGTAAAATGCAGCTGTATCTTCTAGGCAGACGTGGACGTGTCTGTGTGTGCACCAGTGAACAAGCAACATTTTTTTTTCAGATTGTATTTCCTTAATTCTGTGTGGAGAAAGCTGTGCTGACATTATGTGAAAACTGCTTGTTCCCAAAATCATTTTTATTTCAGATCCAGAGGTACACCCCCAAAATGAGGATTACTGGGGTCACGTTAATCCAATCGGCCCTCGAGCGTGCTACGATGAGGGGAAGCGTGTAGCGGAGACTATGTGTTATGCCTACATGAAGCAGGTATCTTCATCATTTAACATTTACTCTATAGTAACATCATCTAATTCCTGACAGTTATTATAAAATAAACCCTACAGTTATCTAAAAACATTTAAATACAATCTCTACAATAACTGAATGTTCCTACTTTAAAACAGACACTTTACAATACTTTCTGGATGAGAGGACTAAAAATTAATATCCATGCAAGTGGTGAAAGGGTTTCTAAAATAAACAGGTCTCTAGCAATATTTAAAGAAATGATCATTTCCTGCTAAGAGGCTGTTTTCCATCAGGCAGGTGGAGCTTGTGTTGAGACGTGTGTTTTATGATGAAAAATTCAGCAAAGCTCTTCACAATTTCAGTTACGTTAAGACGAAATGGTATTGACTTGATTGACAACAGCCTTTGATGATCAGATATGATTGACTTCTCTTGCCTTTCCTTCAGGCAGGTGATATTTATTTATCTGCCTCGTCTCCCGCGCCCCTCTCAGAGGCTCATTATTTTTTTCACACTGAGAGAATTCTTCGAAATGGCTGGCTTTCAAAATCAAATGTCAGCTGTTTGTGCTGTGGGACGAGAATATCGCACATAACATCTATTGCCTGGTCATGTAATCAAAATTCATTAACATTTAAAAAGTGATGAGTGTGGGTTATGGAGCAGATGAAAAAGTGTGTGTGTGTGTGTGTGTGTGAAGTATGAAATTGTGCTTAAAATGTGTCTTTACTTGTTTGTTACATTAATGCATATCTGTGTAAGATTGTAACAAAGGTGAAGATGAACAAGATTTTAAACAAAACATGCAGTAGAGAGAGAAAGAAAATAGGGCGGGTGCTTTGTGGTACAAAAAAACTTCCCTCTGCTTATTCACATCTGTTGAAAAATACCTGTGAGGGGAAAAAAAAAAGAAATAAAAGTGTCATCACAGATTTTCAACAGGAGGGAGGACACGTTTCTTAAATAAAGCACAGAGAGCAACTTCCTTATGGAAAGTGCCCGATGTGGTGCAAGTGTTTTACATAAGACAGTACTGTGCAAGTCTTGAGCTACTTCTCATTTCTTTGTATTTTGTCAGGAAAATTGGGAAATAGTTTATTGAAACATGTGCAACCATACATGAAATATATGAGGCAAAAACAGAGTTTGTATAGGTGTACAAACCTAAAATTTAATATTTGGTATGACCACATTTATTCTTTAACACACCCTCTTAGATTGTCTTATAATTTCTTTAAGTAGTCTTCAGGAATAGTTTGAATGTTCAACAATTTTTTTTTTTTTTTAAAGGACATTCAAAGCTCATCTTTGGATATTGGCTGCCTTTGGTTCAGTTCCCTGCCAAAATGATCTCACACTACTTCAATAATGTTGGAGTCTGGGCTCTGGGGAGGTCAGTCCATGATTGATAGTGTTCCATTGGACGTAAAACGTACAGCTTATTGCATCAACATGCATCTGGTCTTATATAACTATCATGAGCTTACAGCTTAAAGTGTTTAAGGTATGTGCTAACGAAAAATAAAGACAAGATGATAGTTTATTAAGCTTTTAATGAAATTTATTTCAGTGGAGTTTAATAAACTCAGACGTCTGCTCCTTTCTCCCTAAAATATAACAGGACACTGGAGTAAATTCTCGACCATCTCACACTTCTGTTTAATCAGTTTTCTGTTTGACGTTTATTCAGCTGTGTGAAAACTATAACTTTAATCTCAGCCAAACCGATTTACTCAGAAACAAATAAAACACTGAAAAAAGCCAAACAATAACATTTTTAAGTTATCTAAGTGACTTATATATCATGTTAGTGAAAGAGTAGTGAAAGAAAACAATCTGAAAACAATGTGCCTGGAGTTCGCTGTTCTTGCGGGCTCTAGTGAGCCTTGACCACCCGGTCAGCTTTGAGCTGGTGGGTAACAGACGTCTCCGAAAATGTCGGAGCACTTTTGCAAATATGTGATGTCTTGATAAATCAAACAGATATTTGAAGTTTACACAGCTACATTGTGGCCCGAAAATAACTTAAAAGTTTATTTTGTGACGCATTGCTGCCATCTTCTGTTTCAGTCCGTTATTACACTCTTACGCTCCCACTACTTATTCCTGCGTCTTTCAGGATCTTACAGAGCTTCAAACGATGGGTCGACTATTAAATTAGTCGTCAACAATTTTGAAACTCGACGTAATCGTGACTAGTCGACTAATCGTGGCAGCCCTAGTTGGAAGTCTAAAGATGTCTCACTGTTGTACCTCACTCCTCATGACAGTGATTTGATGAAAAACCTAAAAATCGGGATTTCGTACAGAAACACTGATTTTTAGTCCAGTTCTTGTGTAATCTCAGCATTTTCTCTCTGTTTTCCTTGAGAACGGTGTTTTTACAGATTAACTGAAGGGCCAGATGTAATTTTTTTTTCGCAGCTTATTAAGGACATGACTTTCAGATTCTGTTAATCCACTGCAGCTATATTTGGGGCGTGTCACTTCTTTGTTTGTTCTCAATTTGTCCAGTTTCCTCAAATTTTTAACACTGCACACCATGTTGAGATATGTCAAGTTTTCACTAATAGCTCTTTAGGAAACAACTTTTGTGTTTTAAGCAACAGGCTGCTAGTAACAAAGTGGCTAAACATACAATTAGATTTTTTTTTTTTTGCTAAGTGTTCTGTTATGTATAGACAACACTGCGTCATGCCTTGGTTAAAGGTTAACAGATAATATTCCCCTGAAAATGGTCAGGTCCAAAGAAAAACTTTGAAAGACCTCAAGACCAATTAAAAAAATTAAACAAAACTCTGACTTCCTGGAAGCAAAATATAAAGAAATAAAGTGTGACTTAAGACTTTTGCACAGTACTGTATACTACTGTACAGCGTGTAGTGTAGCATAACTTCCTGTTTCTTCATGAGTATCTGAAATCTTGCTGAAAAGACGGAGACCATTAGTTTCAAGAAAGAAGTGGTGGAGTGCAAAATGTCTAATAGAGCAGCATTTCTAAGCCCCCCTCCCGAAGATTATTAGATTGTTTTAGGTTTATGCTCCAGCATATGAAATTGAATAAAATGATTCATAACTGGAGCTTAACTTGAAATATTTTTGAAGACAGAAACGTGCCAGTTTTGAGTGACTGGCTAAGCAGTGTGTACAACCTGTAGAAAATGTTCAACATAAAATATGAAATGTAAATGAAACATGAGGAGTGGGGGATTAAAAAGTTCTGGAAATGGACCTTTTAAACATGGAAAACCGTGCAAAATTTAAATTCAAGCGCTCTTTTGTTTAGCATCATATTGTCATGCACCTCAGGCTGTTTTCAGTGCAGCTGATTTTTTTTAAATTTTTTTTTTTTATGGTCACTCTTAAAATTTAGCTATGTCCCCTGAAGCTGGGTCTCCTGTGGTGTGTAAAAATGGCAATCCTTTAATCAAATGTTCTTTTTTCATGAAGAGGGCAAATTTGCATGGAGTCTCATCTGGATCAGTCCAGGTTGAGAGAGAAAATTCTGTTGGTGTGCCAAAAACAGTCTCCAGGCTGACTGGCACTCAGCACAGTTCTGTGAATTTTCTTACTCTGACACCTCAAGGGGCCAAAACAAAACTCTGCATTAACAGCCTGACCCTGGGCTTCAACCGCCTTCAGGTTTGAACACTGTGACCTCGTCAAGTGTCTTTGTTTTAGCTTGGAGATTCTGCGCTTAACACCAGTCATGATCCTTTACTAAATGTAGGTCAGTTTGAAACTCAAGTTGATATTTTCTTTCATCTGCAGAGATTAGGCAAATTTAAATCAGATGTTTTTCATTTTTGTAGGCCCCATTCTCAGAACTTTTTGATCACCCTGTCCTATTTATGCATGATATAGTTGCAGCTTACATGCATACAGATGCTTACATTAAGACTTTGTGTGTTCACTGGCTAAGTGATCTTTCTATATTTGCAGTCATGCAGTCACAGTATGTCTAAGATCGCATTAGCTTGATGTTTGCAGGTTTGTTAACGTCAGAGTTTAGAGATTCCAGGTATTTTGTCTGAACTTGTCAGTTTTCTTCCTCTGTGCACTGGAGTAATTTTTCACTCTGTTTAATGCTGGAACAGCCTCATCCTGGCATCCTGGATTTATCCTACGGGCCAAGTATTCAGTTTAATCTGCAATTCTGCACGTATTGGTACATATTTATAAATCTCTGTGCTGTTTGGGTTTAAAAGTCTTAATTTTTACATTTTTAGAATGGCGTCCTGTGCTTGGAGTCATATTTATTTATTCATATTTATTTTTTTCTTCTTTTTATCCAAGAAGTTATATTATGGGGGAGCTGTGTTCCTAAAGGTATCCCACAGGTAATGTAGCTGCAAGTAATTTGAATTTAGTCCATCTGACTCATGTTTAGAACATAGAATCACAGATCTTTATATCTAGGGCTACAGTTTCTTAAAAATTGTATATTCCTGAGAGTCCTGTGAACTCTGTCCATGGCTCTTATTTATTGTCTGTTGTCTTAAGTGTACTGATTTCCCTTAGAAGACTGTTTTCACCAACATCTTCAGTGAGGTGCATAGACTGAGATTACTGGAGGAAAAGCAACCCTGCTGTGTGTAGAAGTATACCATTATTTACGGGACGGGGTTACACGAGCACACACGCCCTTTCGAGACCTCTTCATCATGTTGTCCTCATTGTGTCCTTGGTCCTCATCACACTGAATATATTTGCAGGATGTGTCTGTTGAATTTCATGTTCCACATTTTCAAGAGAGCAATTTCCATAATTTTCATGTTTTTATTCATATTACGCGACCAAAGACGATTCCACGTAGCATCTGAAATAGCTTGTAGTGGTGCATGAGGGTGACTTAAGAAGGTCCATGGATTTACAATAAGGAAGAGCCTTCTCCATCTGGGATCAGGGAGAGTATCTATCATCTACTTGGCCTCGTTTATTTACTGATTTTTGACAAGTGGAGGTGATTATGCATGTGTCGGGATGGTATCCTGGAAAATATTCTGGTTGAAGGAATTGGTATAATTTCCTCTGAATTCTCAGATACTGCTTGAGTAGAAAACATGTCTAATGACCAATGCAGGAAATTCTTTCTAGATAATCAACAACATATGCAAAATGAGTCCTGATGCTGTGAAGACCACTTAAAGCTCTGTAGGGTCCATGGAGTTGATCAGGAGGAAATTATCCTTTAATTGGTATCAGGTCAAAGAATCAACCTCAAAAAAGTGGGAGATGGTTTCCCCCCAAAAAAGAGTAAAGAAAAATGTCTGGTTAAACTAAATTACTCTTTTTTTTTTATATATAGCTGTTTTGCTGGGCACTGAATATAGTGGAAGCAGGTGCCTAGTTCACAGCTTTGCCTCCACCACTCATTGGCTACAGATGAAAATTAGCATTTAGCTATAAGAGGTTCATTATATCTATTGTCCATGTCTAAATAAAGTGTTTTTCAGACATTCAGATGTTGATTATGGCAACAGGTTGCTGATGCTTAAAAACAGAAAATCTAAAGCAAATTATTAAAACAAGGACACAGCTCTGTTCTTCTAACAGCTGGAATTGCATCAGAGACTGTTAATATGTGATTGTGAGCCCCCGTCCCCACCCCCCCGTAACACATTTATGGCTCCTGACTCTGTTGGCATCAGCGGAGTTGTTACATTTAACAAAGGCTAATCTACTGGCCTTGTCCTTCCCTTATTACCTGCTATGTTGGAAAGGAACTACTTTATTTGTGTGTGTGTCTTATTTGTATGGGCCAATGCTGAGTTTCTAGTTTTTTAACTAAGCCCAGCCAGACAGTGTAGAGTCAGTGTTGTGTATAAAAATGTATATTTGTAAAAACCACAGGATGCTGGAGGATTGAGTATTGAGATCCTTAAAAAGTATTCAGACACCTCAGAGTTAACAAGTTCTCGGTTCTCCTTTGCTTACAGGAAGGCGTAGAGGTGAGAGTGGCAAGAATCTTCAACACGTTTGGCTCCCGTATGCACATGAACGACGGACGTGTTGTCAGTAACTTCATCCTTCAGGCTCTTCAAGGAGAACCTCTCACTGTATGCATTTTAAGCTTTTTACTTGCTCGGCTTTCACCTCATTTGTATGTGCTACAAGTATCTAGGCACATCAGGATCATTTTAAGCACACTGGATTAGTCCCACTTGGAAGATGGTTTTAATATTCATATTACAGATCATTTTCTTTAACTACAAATTAAATGATGGGATTTTATTGTTTCAAATCTAGATCCAGACCTGTTTAGCATTAATTTTTTGACATTGTAAAAGTGGTTGAAAAGCATTTCATTGAAACCAAATATGGATGCAGTAGAGAGAAATGCAGTAGAGGAATGGGAGCAGAGGAATAACATACGTTCAGAGGTCCAAAGGGGAATCTGCTTCTGAGGGTATTTACACAGGGTAACACATGTTAACCTTGGCCTTGGCTTTGACATTTTACAATGTCAGCTTGCTCATCACTCAAGGATAGCCTGTTCATTTTATTTCTTCCTCTAGGTTTACGGTACCGGCTCCCAGACAAGAGCCTTTCAGTACGTAAGGTAAGTTTACTAAACTAAACCCATTATATTTATCCCTGAAATGCACATTTTTTCTCATTATCACATTGTCTCATTATCTTAAACAAGTCTTGAGTCACACACCCTTTTTATATTTTGCTTTCAACGGCCAGACTTTCTTCTCATGTCTGAAGTAGTCTTGAGCAATAGCTATCCAGTCTTTCTGAAGATCGTTCAAAGTTTTTTCTTTAGACATTTGTTGCTTTTTCACTCGTTTTCAGTCCAGTTCTTGTACCTGACTATTTTCAGAGGGATGCTTTATTTAGTAAGACCCTCAACACTGACCTATGAATCATTCAAGTATAAAAAGGCCCCTGATTCAAAGGATGATCCTGTGTCTTAGCAGAAAAACAATTTTAAATTGCATATTAAGGCACTTTGTTACGAGTAGCTGGTCACATAATTTATTTGCTAAAAAAATAATAATAATAAAGATAACATAGGTTGATTTTCATAAAATAGTATTTTTACATTGTAATTCTCAGCTTTTAGCCGAAAGCTTATTCAGTTTCCTCAAATGTATTACGAATGCACTGCATGTCGAAATATGCCAAGTGGCAGGCCTAAAGTAAACTATCTACAACAGATGAACAGTATCTGAAAGTCATGTTTTTTAAGAGACCAGAAAAAGTCCAGCAGAGGCCTGACACACGATTGTTGCCACTGTAAATCTCTGTATGTTTGGAGGAGGTCAGGAGAGGGGTACAACAGTGAGTGTGTACAGCCATCTGTAAAACACGGTGGAGGCTGTCATGGTCTGGGGCTGAATTTCAGCCAGTGGTGTTTGAGGTCTTGTAAAAATTGACTATAAACACGGAGAAGTACAGTCAGATTTTGAGACACCATTCATACCATCTGAAAAGGTTCTGATTGGCAACACCTTCATCTTTCAGCATGACAATGATTTCAAACACACTGATAATCCAGTAAATGCAAACCTGGATAGAAGAACTCGCAGTGTAAAACTGTCAGTCATGGATTAGCCTCCCCAGAGATCGAACCTCAACATTATTGAAGCAGAGAACAGAACAAAAGGCAGCCAACATTCAAAGAAGAGCTTTGAATGTCCTTGAAGCTGCCTGGAGAGCTATTCCTGAAGACTACTTAAAAAAATTGAAGAAAGCCATCAGAGTTTAGACTATGCTAAATTAATTAGTTATTACCTAATTTTATGACTTGTTAGAAATTTAAAAAGCCTGTTTTGTTTTGTTTTTTTTAACTTATATACTGTATTTCTATGTATGTTTGGTCATTCTGTACTGAACGTTTCTTTATAAAGGAAATGAGGTGTGGCTCAAGACTTTTGCACAGTATTGCTTACTATTTCATATACTATAACAAAAATACTACTAATGACAAATTACTTTTTATATGAAATATTAAGAGGTCTCTCTACACACACATATGCCATTAAATATGGCATTAAATTGTATGAAAGATAAGTTTGTGGGTTGAGTTTCACTTTTTTTTAGATTTTAATACGAAGTAAAGGAGTATTGCTTAGAGTTGGACACGGAAAAAGCATGGTGTAAGTTCAAAGAGTATTTACTGGTTTCATTTCATCAGACTGAGCAACAGGGATCAGAGGCACAGAGGATTTGAAGCTCTTGTATCTGATCGTAGCATTTACCTGATGCCCTGTATGACTTTTGTGTTGTGTAAACAGTCCTTGGGTAGCTTTTCTTGAAGTTGAGAAAAAATGTATTTCATAAGTAACACATAAAGCTAATCAGATCTAAACTTTCACACCAAGCAATTAAAGCTGCACACTGGTGAATTTCATGATTTCAGTTCTAAAGTGTTTTATTAAAAGTTTTTACAGAGTTTACAAACAGCATTCATTCATGCATTCAATTTTGCATTGAAGTTTCTTTGTGAGTGATCGAAATAAAAACAAATCGTTGGATTTCTAAGTGAAAGTAAATCCTTGTAAATTAACAGCAAATGTACCAAAAGTGTTTATGTAAATAGTAACTTTGGCAATAAATGAAGTAACTCGGTGAGATAAAAGGAATGAACTCAAGATTTTGATTTTTCAAAGGAAGAGACCATGGGTGAAAAGCTGTAATAAATATGGTTGAAGTTAAAAAGAAAATTAGCAGAATTATTTATAAATAATGTAATAAATAATGAACAATTTGGGGAGCAGCACTAAAAGATTCATTGATGTGAAGAAACCAGAGATTCTCCCTGCGCAGGTCCAGGACTCCTCATAGGACTGTTGGTATGAATTGTGCCTTAGTTCAGGAAGTGGACAAATAAACTTTGTGTTTCTCATTAGAGTAAGTTGACATCAGGGGTGAGGTTCAAACATGATGCATGCTGCTCTGTTTATTTCATCGTCCATTTTCTTAACTGCTTATCCAACTCAGCTGTTTGAGAGGCAGGGTACATCCTGAGTACTGCCGTCACACGGCTGTTTCATCAGAGTTAATTAAATATAAAACAATCTTAAACGTAATAGAAACAAAAATCACAATTAAGTTCCCTTAATTGTCCCTCCTTGTTTTTGATATAAGAATGTTAACCTACTAAATTCTAAATGAACTTTTCCAGAGTTAGACAGTCTTATCTCAGTGTGCACTTGCCTGCCAGTGTTAAGGTCTAATTATGTTAATTAAGTGTGTGTGTGTTAGGGAGAGAGAGAGTGAGAGAAACAAATGGTCCATATTTGATTTGGCCTTTAGGTTAGAATCATAAATTGTTCTGTACACTCACCAGACACTTTGTTAGATACACCTTGCTAGTACCTTGTTGGACCTTTTCCTTCAGAACGATCTTTAATTCTTTGTGGAATCGGTTTTGGTTAGGAATTTGTTGGCTGCACATTCATAATGGGAATTGCCCATTCCACCACATCCCAAAGGAGCTCTGTTGCACTGTGACCTGGTAACTGTGGAGGTGATTTGAGTACAGTAAACTCCTTTGCATGTTTTAAAAGCAAGTTTGAGAAACCATTTGATGTGGTGTGTACTCATACATGTTAATTGAACACCTTGGTTGTAACAAGTGATTATCTGAGTTACTGTTGCCTTCCTGTCTGCTCAAAGCAGTCTGACCATTTTTCTCTGCTTCATATCTTTCTGTGTAAACACTGGCAATGGTTGTGTGAGGTGAAATCCCAGCAGATCGGAAGTTTCTGAAATAATCAGACCAGCCCATCTGGTACCAATGACAGTGCCATGTTCAGTCACCTTTCTTTCTCATTTTGATTAGCAATTTCAACTTCAGCAGGTCACGTTGATCATGTCCGCATATCTAAATCCATTGAGTTGCTGCTATGTGATTGGCTGATTATACATTTGCAATAATGTGCCATTTAACTTTTGTCCCTAACCAAGTAACTGGTGAGTGTGTGTGCGTGCCATGAGTAATTTAAATCATGTTAAAAATGGTATGTATTGGTTTTCTTTGTTAGCCATGGTACTAGCATAAATCTGGAGATGTTCAATGTTGCAGATACTAAGCTTGGTACATTTTGTTTGTTGTCTGTGCAAATGTAGCGGAAATAGGTATACCTTTAAGGATGACATTATTTAAAAAATGAACATATAACAACAGAAAAAAAAATCAAACTTCTGTTCGTGTTTTTAATTAGCATCCCTAATAGGAGCCTTTAACCAGCCACAATGTCCAGGATATTCTGAGAAATTTAATTATCTGAAAGTGGACATGGCTTATCTTTTCTGAAAAGTGTTTATACCCCTGTGTTGTTGCACTAAACTAAAACAAGTGTCAGTCAGGGTATGCTGATAAACTTGCATAGATAACACATGGAGTATACACAGTGTTTAGATTAAAGAAATCTCTGCAGGAAAAGTTCATGTTCATAAAGTGTCCTTCATAGTAAAAATAGAGAGTGCTCCTTTCTGTTTTCCAGTGATCTGGTGAATGGCCTTGTCTTGCTGATGAACAGTAACATCAGCAGTCCAGTCAATTTGGTGAGTTCATCATATATGGCTGCGTCTCATAAATTGAAAGGCAAATTGATTCTATGTGTCTGACACTTGCTGACTCTGATGTAATGGAAGTTCATTAATTTGTTTTTCAGGGAAACCCAGAAGAGCACACTATATTGGAGTTTGCTCGCCTCATTAAAAGTCTTGTTGGTAAGTCTTGTGGGGCCTGTGCCAGCTCATGCCTCGTCATCTTCTTATCCCGGTGGTATAAGGACGCCCTGACAGGGAGGAAGTTGACAGGACATTTAAAAACAGGATCCCTTTCTTGTTTGGAGCAAATCACAGCTAACCATAAATGCAACCAAAATAGTGTCAGCTGCAATGGGGATGTCAGCAGGCCTCAGCATGAAGTATGCTAATGGCAAACATGCCTGAGGCAGAGAACCATGAAAGATTGTTCGGTCGTAACCAGAATCTGAGAATGCCCGACAAGTTGATGGATGTAAGGTGTATTCTAGTGGATTGGTGACAGGTGAAGGTTCACAAGCTTTGAACAGGCTGCTAAAAAGTGACCTCATATGACAAAATAACCAAAAGAAGTGACGATATGTCAGATGATACAGTATTGTGTATTTCATGTGTTGATCAGTGTTACTTATTTGGGGTAATAGAGGCTCCAGTCTGCAGAGCAGTACCAATCAAGGAAGGTTTGTTTAAAAGTGTGTTTAGGGAACTCTTGCCAAATGGCAGCATCTTGGTTATGCTATCAAGACCAAGCTCTTGTATATATTAATAATGATTAATAGGGAGACAGAGAGGAAAACCAGCTTAAAAGTTTGGTGTGTTAAAATGTTTTTTAAAGTTTTCCAAGTTTTCTTAGACTTTTGCTACACATGCTTAAAGTTTAATGATATCACAGCCTTATTTATGGCTCAGTGGAGCAGATACAGACACATACTGACCCATGCCCACAGACTGTATGATAAAAGATGGACTTTTTCAGTCTGAATAGTGAAGACGAAGTGCCTTAAACCTGCACTCTTTCCAGTGGCCAACAGGGGGCATTTCCTTTGTTGGCACCAAAAAAAATCTATCTATATATTAAAAATAATAAATAATAATTTAAAAAAATAGATATATTAAAAAAAGTGAAAATGAGTGTTGATGTCTGCTTTATGACCTCAGTTTATGGTCTTATGGATTTTGATGTTCATTTTGTAGATTGTGGTGCCCAGCAGAGTGAGAAAGATGTTGGTGTTATCGAGTTCCCACATAGGAGGAGGGGTGGCTCCTTAAGTACACACTTTAAAATGTAAATTTAAGTTCTGCACTGCAGAAACACCGAGAAGGAGCTGTTTCAGTGATTTACATTGTAAACAAATAAGTCTAAAGGTTTCATTTCGGGTTTTTGATGCTATTGGAAAAGTGTAAACCCAGTTGCACCCACCAAATGTGTGACAAATCTCTGAGTGATGGAAAAATGTAAACGCAAGACAGACCACGGTGTTAGTCATCATGTGAAACCCACTCTGTATTAGATAAACAGTTGCGATTGGCCCAGCACTATCAAAGCCAGGCGTAACCTCAGGGATGTCAGAAGTTATTTAAGGTGGAATTACTTCTTTTTTTTTTTTGTCTTTGTGGTCTCTGCAAAGACATGAATGTTTTTTTAAAAGAAATGTTTTATTGGTATACTGTCTTATAATATCATTCACTATAGTGTGACAACATGTTTGCAGTCTCTGACTTACTTTCATAGTAAACAACCAGTGCCAAACCTGGCACTGAATGTAGTTCCCTAAAGGTAAAACAGTCCCTTCAGTTTGCTCTGTGAAGAATAATAACATCCTGCTGTCACTTAACACGCTTCCATGTCACACACGCAGTGAGCCGAAGCCAGATCCAGTTTCTTCCTGAGGCCCAGGACGACCCACAGAGGAGAAGACCCGACATCCGCAAAGCCAAGATGATGCTCGGCTGGGAACCGGTGGTACGTGAGACGCACGACAGACGCCGAGATTATTCTGGGACATTTGTAGTGCACACATGCTGTCTTCCACCATCAGTATACTAGATGTCTTGAAGTTTTTAACAGTGACCAAGCTGAGCTAAAATTTTAAGAGTGTTAAGATTTGTTACATAATTTAAAGTTTATTTAGGCATGAGACTTTGTTACAGTGTAACTATAAACCAGAAATTTAACTATTACATAACTGGAGTTAAGTGAAAAAGAGACTCTTTTGCAGTCCTGTGAAAATAAAGTACTGCGTCCATAGGAATTAGGAGGGTAAATACCAGCTGGGTGCTGCTAATCTTTATAAAAGCAGAAGTTTTGGCAGTTATGCCACGGGGGGAAATATCAGCGACAAGCTTAGACAAGCAGCTATTCCTACCATCAATTTGGCACATTTAAGACTCTAAAGTTAACAGGTTTCAGTTAGCATGTTCAATTCAATTCAGTTTTATTTATATAGCGCCAAAACACAACAACAGTTACCTCAAGGATCTTTCTATTGTAAGGTAAAGACCCTACAATAATACATAGGGGGTTTTCTCTCATTGCTATGAGCACACGCTTAGGTGACAATAGGAAAGAAAAACTCTCTTTTAACAGGAAGAAACCTCCAGCAGAATTGGGCTCAGGGAGGGGCGACCATCTGTTGTGACCGGTTGGGGGCGAGGGGAGGGAATATTAAAGTTAATGGCAGCACAGTTAGAAACAGACTAAACGAGTGTGCTTTGTTTAGAAGAATTTCCAGGAGAAAGCCTCTCCTCTGTTTAAAAAAATAAATAAATAAATGATAGCTCTTTATCATCCTGAGGGAACACTAAATGAATTTATCCAAAAGGTCAAAGGCTAGTCACACTGTGACTTCATAATGTTTGCAATTATTCCTATTAATTCAACACCTTAACTCGGGAAAAGAAGGGCAGGCTGTGAACATATACGACACGGGGCTGTGTTAGCTGGACTGTCAGTGATGTAAGATGCTAAATGATTGGTTAAGGCAGTGGTTCCCAAACTTTTTTTTGCTAGGCCCCCCTTTGTTTTAC
The DNA here is from genome assembly GCA_015106755.1 of Etia nguti. NCBI lineage: Eukaryota > Metazoa > Chordata > Actinopteri > Cichliformes > Cichlidae > Etia > Etia nguti. The sequence goes on along the minus strand of VUQG01005417.1, from coordinate 67,679 downwards.
AAGAATGCTTCAACCTCTGCTTTGCATTTGTGTGGGAGCCCCGTCAAAAAACCTGTCCATTATGCTAGAAGTGTCCAAGCATTCTTTTGGACATCCCCCCAGGGGGGACTCCCCCCACTTTGGGAACCACTGGGTTAAGGGAAGCTATTCGACTCCAAGGTGTCGAACACCTCCTGTTCCTCCTGGTAGTATGTCAGCATTTGATGTGTTGTTCTGTGTTGACAGGTGCCCCTGGAGGAAGGCTTAAACAAAACAATTCAGTACTTCAGCAGAGAACTGGAGCACCAGGCTAACAATCAGTACATCCCCAAACCTAAAGCTGCCCGCATGAAGAAAGGAAGACCCAGACACAACTGAGCCTTACTGTTCCACCACACGCTCTTCTGTGCAACACAAAGATGTTAAGACTCCTTAAAGTGCAGCTCTGTGAAATACACTGCTGATTACTGCACTTTTTTTTTTTTTTTTTTTTGAGAAGCAGAGA
>VUQG01005417.1:46065-67175 GCA_015106755.1 Etia nguti | reverse complement strand
TCCTACTCTTTAAACTCATTTTAAAAAGACTGTTGCCCTGCACTGGACTTACAATTGCAGTGTCAGTAAGGCCTTCTTACTGCAGCTTGTGTGACAGACGAGCCTGAATCAGAGGCAACAAACTGAAGGCAAGAAACTTGCCTCAATCTACTTTCTTTTGTGAATTTATGCTTTTGCTATTTAAATCGCCGACATGAGAATTCTGCAAACAGCTTGCACTGCGCATCTGTGCTTTGTGTTTACTTTGTGTTTTGTCTGTAGAAACGAGCTATCTGAATTTGTTTTTCTCCACTGGATGTTTTGTCCTTCCATCAGTGGCGTGCCGGCACCCTGTTGGCTGTCCGTGCAGCGCACCGCAGGGCTGGGATAAACCTTCTAGAAAGACTGTTACAGCATCATTTGCTTTTCACAACATCATCCGTGTTTGTGGATTAATTATTTCGGGTGAAGATGCTATTTTAATAAAATATTTCCAATATTTTGCGTATGATACTGATGGTTAAACAGATAGTTCTTCTTCACTTATTGTTGAGTCAGATTTAAGAAAAAAACATGGCAGAGCCAAAGAAGTACAGAGCTATATCTTTATTTACAGCTAAAGGCAGAGAGGAAACCAGCTGTAGTTGTCGGGCAGGTGGATGTCGCCTATGAATAAAACCTGTTTGGTTTTTTTTTAATAATTAGTATGTAGAAAGAGAGAAAATTATAATGAGAAATATATAAAGAAGGGGATGAAAGGGGCTACACTACACAAAAGACAGAACACCTGTGAAGTACTTAAACAGGTGTGAGACTAAAGAGATAGAAGGCGACTAACTGAAAGATCCAAACCTTTTGGTGTGTGTGTACTTGTATTCTCAATGCAGTGAGGGCATGAATCGGCTCGATGCAAACGATTCATTTTAGTACACCTAATTTAAACTTGGAGTAAGGGTATACCTCCTGGAAATGAATGCTGCTTAATGTAACGCACTCTGATGGGACTGATATGCACCCAAACGTGTGCGTGTCTGGGGTTAATAGTAGTCGTAGTTAACATTAGCGCCGTGTCTGTAAGAAGAAGGATCTCGCGGGGCAATGGGAGCATTTTCATCATAATGGTGCTGACGGCCGGGGTCGTTGGCACGCGCGTGGTCCCTCCAGTACGCCATGTCGGCCTCCAGCCTCTGGTGAGACAAAAACACCACGGACGCCACTTGTTAATAAACGTAATTGAAGTCTGAAGCCAACCGACGCACGCTGCTGATAAGATGACCACCAAGACTGTCAGCGGGCATAGCTGTGGCAAATAGACCTGCATGAAAGGCAAACACTGAAAAGGCCAATGCTATGACAGCTTTGGCCTTTTAAGGGAAGCAACAGCAAATGGCATTAGCACAAGGTGTCAACATGGCGCTGTTGGAGAAATACTGCTGTAGCTAGGTGAAACACATGCTGTCAGCTGTCAGAAATGGCAGCGGGGAGCTATTTTGTGCACTCGGCTCTCCTTTTTCTGCCCTTGTTCTTGGTTCCCTCCGCTCCATAGGGTCCCCGGTGAGTTCTACACGAGAGGCGCTGACCTGGAAGAAAGCTGAATCTGGTGCTGTAAGTGGGTTTCTGTTTGTGCGTGAGAGAGAGGAAATTCATGCTGTCGCGTGTTCAGCCCTGCACCTGTACTTATCTGTTCATGATTTGGCCTTTTGAGGAGCGTTTCAAGCATCTTTCCAGCCATCAGACCAGTGTTTAATTTAAAATGTTTGTCTTAAAAACAGTTTAGATGTATGAAAGATCCACAACTTTTTCTGTGTTTGTGTTACTCATATACTTTTTTTAAAATGTTATTTATTTTTAAGTGTTCCTCTTGGTTTTGCTTACCTAAAGCGACATTACTAAATAGTTGTAATGGTATTTTACGATAACATATAGGTAAGTTTTAAAGTTGACCTCTCCTAGAAGAAACATAACTCACCTGCTCGTCAAATCCCATGTACATAAATTGCATAATCCACTGCTGTACGTCCGGTCTGCTGCGATCCCAAAGGTTCCTCTTGGTTCTGCTCAGTTTTGCCAAGAACTCTTTGGCTTTGGAAGAAGGAACTGCAACTGAGGACTGTGATGGGGCAGTACCAGTTCCTGCCACTGGATGGAGGCACAACAAGGCAGGGGGCGAAAAAAAGAAAGGTGTGGTAAAAATGCTTAATGTTGTTGGTTTTTCTATCAACAGCACAAAGGCAATGTTAGGTATGTGTTTAAGGATCCTACCATCTGTCTTCCTCAAGATCTTGTGTAAGTGGCCGTTACTGGATACTGTAAAGGAGAGTCAACAGAGACATAATTAGCAGCAGTACAAATGCTGTTCTTTGTGGCAGGTATGTTAGACTGGTGATAAATACTAAAAACAACTAACTCAGATATAATTAATCTTTAAAACAGCCACATATTTTGACAGTCAGTTTAAGGTGTTTGTTTCTTTCTGACGCCGTCTTCACAAAATTTTAAATACTATTCATTTATACACACCGGATGATTGATTAGCTACACCAGACTGGACCCCTCTTTGCCTTCATAACAGCCTTCATTCTTAATGACACCAGACTATCTTACTAACAACCGCTTCACATTCATAGTCACTCAAATCACTTTCTTCCTCATTGTGACGCACAGTTTGAACTTCAGCAGGTCGTCTTGACCGTGTCTACCTGTTTAAATATACTGAGTTGCTGCTATGTGATTGGCTGATAGATATTTGAGTTAGCAAGCAGTTGAACATGCGTGCCCGACAAAGCGGCTGGTGAGCATCTGTCCACATTGCTTTATGTTGTTTGTGGTGCAGCAGTTTTTCTGGTTAGCGTCAGTAGTTTTACACCCTTCACTTGTGCTTACTCAGCCGGCATCATGGGTGAGTTTGTTTTCAGCACTAATTATAGATGTAAATGTCAAAGTGGAGCAGTGAGCGTGGTTAAAACTGAAGTTGCCAACTCGCGTCCAAAGAAAGCAGCTTCTGGCAAATTTGCATGTAAATAAATGTGCTGCGGCCACTTCATAGAGCTCTTCTGACACACTGTTGACCCAATGTTTGGAGCGCTCCTGTCCAAAAGTTCACCAAACCAATCTAGTCAGATGACCTTTAATTCCACTTACACTTGAGCCCTATGCATGTGGGTGATGTTTCTGTAACTTAGTCTTTTGTTTGTTTCGGAACATTTAAACAGAAAACTGAGCTCAACACCAGAAGATGCACGGAAATACAGCCGTACAGACATTTCAGCGGCATAATTAGAGATACAGTTGGAGAGAAGTAGATTTCTTCAGAATATTCTCAGTACTGCAGCAGTGTGGCCTTCATAATGTACTATTAGTCATTATTAGTCATTCTTTCCACAGCTCTGCAGTGGTGTAGGTAATTATTCTTTTCTCTAACCATCATCATTAGAAATGCGTCGACTTCCTGACATCTGTAATAGTGCGTCAATCTGCTGATATTTGAACCTTCTAGAAGACTAATTTAAACTATGAAAATATGTATTTAAGTGGTCTAAGGAGCTGCTTTTCTTTCCAAGCTCCTTAGTCTACAATGACCTGGATGACTGAGAACCTTCACAGGTCTGTAAAGCAGGATGCTAAAACCCATCAGTCCTAAGACTACGTGTGAGGCATGTCCGGAAACATCGTTTGGTGTGGAAACCACATGGTTTACAGGCTGGAGCTGGTTTTGGATTTGCGACAGACCATGAAGTCTGAAGTAAACCATAAATAAGCAGAAGCAGACGCTCATTCCCTTTTTTTCAGAATGACTTTAATCGTGTTTTTCTCAGCTAATTAACTTCTCATTTCTGTTGCATATTTATCCTCAAGTTAGGGCCATTTAAGTTTTGGATATCTTGTTAGATCACTGTGTATTAGTTGACTTTGTCTTATTGTTCATACTTGAACAAATTTTCATTTTCGAACAGATCCTTTGGAAAAGCTTTCATATTCCAACATGCAGAGATTGTTTTACTCTTATTTTCTTTAAACAAAAGCTCTTTATGATGTATGTGTTGTGCTTATGTTGTGCAGGCGTTTCAACAGAAGATTATTGTAGCAGATGTGAAGCAGATGTGAGTTTGCTCAGACGGATTTTTCATTTGAGTTTAAATTCTGTCTGTGGAACCTTCTTACAAAATAGAATGAACTGAAAACAAAGACTACTTTGCAGGTTTCTAAAATGCATTTCAGAAGGGATGAATTGCACTTTAAGTTTGTGGAATATAGTAAAACATCTAAGTCTGATCCTTTTTTCATAACAAATGTAAAGGAATGCATCTTTTTAACTAGTGCCAGTGCAGTTTAAAAAAAAAAAAAAATTAACAAAAGCAGCTGCAGAAATGAGACCTAATGCTTATGGAAAGACTCGAGTCGGTAAAAGATGTAAACTTATAAGAAGTCCAAGGAAAAACAAAAGATTTTGCTTACCTCTAAGAGCTAATAATGTCAGCAGTACAGCCAGCCCCATTACCCTCAAATAGAAATGCTGGGATGCCATGTTGTAACCACTCACTCTTTCCAGATCTCCTTAAAGGCAGCAACTGTGCAAAAGCTGCTGCACAACCAGAAGAATGGGCGGAAACCCCGACTTTCCAAGTGGAAACTGGCCTGTGGCACTGGAATGGTTTCACCTCCTTGCCTTCAGAAACACGACTGCACCTGGGAGGTTTTTTTTCTCCCCCTTAAGTGAATTTTCATGTGTGCACCAGATACTTTTCCATCTCCAGCTCGTACAGTGTGTGAGCAGCGGGGTTTGTGGGAATGCAGTTTGTCATGTGGGTTTATTCTGTGGAAAAAACATCCCAGATTTTGAGCCTTTGCAAAGTGAAGTTGGTTAACTTCAGCTGCACCATTATGTTTTTATTTAACAGAAAATGTTGCTACACTTTCTAAAATGATTCAAACTATGCAGCTTAAAATCTTTCTGCATTTTTATGCATATTTCTAACAGCAGTTTCCCTCCAAAAATGCACTAAAATACCTGAGCAGGAACCCAGAAAGTAGAGAGAGCTGCTTGAGTTTTATTTCAGCAACAAGTCTGTGACCAGCAGCGAGAATCTCTTTGCTCTTGTTTAAACCTTCAAATCTTTTCTGACTGCATGAAGGACAGAGTGACGCTGCAAGTCTCAGGAACGTATAAAAAGCAATATTCAGGTGAGTAGAAGGTGAAATGACTGAGTGGCTGCAGCTTGAATTATCTTCCCTCTTCCATATTTTAAATTCACCAGCTGAAAGTGGAGATTTTCTCTACAGCCACATTACATCTAATCAGTTTACACTTATACTGACACCTTTCAGCCAAGAGGCACCTTACTCTATAAAGCCTGTAGTTAATATTTTTTTATGTGAAACGTATTTGCATAGTAATGAATTCTATTAAATTCTATATACAATAAATTTTGGATTTCTTTACTTGGAGAATTTGTAGTTCTGCCTTTCAGACAGTTTTTCCGCACTTTGATGTGGGAGTAATCTCTGATACAGAAGTCTACAGAAGCCCCGCCCACCTGTTATTCAAAACTTCAGTTTGAAAAAGGTAGCCAATCAGAAGACGGTTGCCTAAAGATAGAATTGGCTGTTCCATGCCCCTATAAGGCAAATGTGATGAATTTCTATGTATGTGTGTATTACCTGGAGTGGTTGTAAAGCAAGTTTTCTAGCTTTTTTGTTTGTTTGTCACGTGCCTGACTGAACATGCACATTACTGTTTCCGCTGCTGCCTCCATGCTCCACACAGCAGATTTACAGTTGTGGTCAGATGTTTGTGTCAACTCATCACTGGCATGAATGTCATGGTAGTTTTGGGCTTTTAATTACTTCTTTGAATGGTTCATTTTCCAGGTTGGAATGATTGTACAGCAGACATCTTTAATGACTTTAAGAAATAAGAACTGAGTGAGCAAGTTATTGGGATATTTTTCTAATTAACACAGGGTCAAGGCTCGTGTATACGTGAGCTCAAATCTTTTAATAAATGTTGCTGAAGGTTCTCCAAGTCCAAGGCCTATTAACTTTTTGTGTGTGGTCATGACTGACTACAACTGGTAGTTTCACTTTGCCAGCATAAAAAAGGACTCATTGACCAAAACTCAAAAAACAGGAAAGTCCGAAGAACTCAGTGCAAATGTAAGAAGGAGAATTGTAGATTTACACAAGATAGGAAGGTCCCAAAGTACAGATGTTTCACCACTTTGCAAAGGTCTGGAAGAAACTCAATTCAATTCAGTTCTCTTATCCTGTCTTCCTTCTCTCTCCCCAACTGGTCACAGTAGATGGCCGCCCCTCCCTGAGCCTGGTTCCGCCAGAGGTTTCTTCCTGTTAAAAGGGAGTTTTTCCTTCTCACTGTTGCCAAAGTGCTTGCTCATAGGGGGTCATATGATTGTTGGGTTTTTCTCTGTGTGTATTATTGTAGGGTCTACTTTACAATATACAATACAATATATGTTGTGATTTGGCGCTCTATAAATGAATAAATGAATTGAATTGCTCCAAAAATGGTAGAATACACTTAAAAGGTGGGACCATGCCAGGAAACCAAACAATTTAAATCAACTCACACAAGAAGAGATTTCAAACATCCAGCCAGGATTATGTCGGAAGTTGTTGATGGATACCAAAAGCATTTGGTCAAGGTGCTAAAGCAAGATTTAACCAAATATTAGTGGGAGAGTGTGAATTATAGAAAATCTAAACTTGTGCCCCCAATTTTTTTTTCTTTTTAGTCATTGAAGATGCTGTGCAATAATTTCACCCTGGAAAAAGCTTTAAAACAGCACAAAGACATCATTTAAAGTCTAAAATTGCCCTGACATCCATGACCATGAGTGTGTGTAAACTGTATATTGTAAGGATGTGCAGTCCAGAAAAACTGCATGTATAAAAATCCATGCAGTAAAATGTCATTAAAGCTTGTTTGCAGTGGGAGATGACCTCCCAGCCTGTTCACAGAGGTCTGCATATATACTGTTGGTTTGCAGTAACCCTGAATGACAGCACAGAGTGCAGCTCATGATTAACACTTATTTAGTAATAGAAGCCGGTGATAGTCATCACAGCAGTTAGAATAGGTGTTTACAATGGAGCAGTTCATCTCCTATGAGTTCAAACTTTCATGTGTAAGGAGAAGAGTGTGATTAATTGAAATTAAAAAGTCTCAGATGAGTAACTCGTGATAGTTGTCACTGTGTTTGTCACTAGAATCAAAACAAACAAACACTTTTAGAAGACTCGTTTAGAAATTCAAATTTGACTTGGCTTCGGTTTGTCATATAATGAACGTGTGTGGGACTGTGTTTGGTTTGGAACACCAAACAGCCTTCGCGTCTCTGAGGGGTAGAGCTGGAATGCAGGAAACCAGAAGCTTGCTGACGACTGTGCAGCTTTCGCCGTGAGGTTTGAAAAGAACGGATAAGGCACGAGTAAACAAAAGACAGAAAGCATCGTGATACGGAAGGTTAAAAAAAAAATTAAAACGGAGGAAAAGCGTGAGTATGAATATGTTCAGAAAGAGTTGGGTTTTTTTTGTATTTTCTTCATTCAAGCTCTTACAGAAATGGCTTTATAAAACCAGTGCTGCTGCAGCTGTGTCTGTGTGTGTCTTCACACACAGACAGAATTCAGCTCCACGTTGACGCTGATCAGACCAACAAAAAAAAAAGTTCCTTCTGATCTCCACAGGCAGGGTGAGTAGCTGGACGCTGTGAACCTCAGTGAAAGGGAAATGCCTCCACTCTCAATTGAGGCTTGTCTATAGAAATGATTGCATAGGAGTCTGGCTTAATCACTTCATGCACTGAGTCCTTGGGCAGGTGCTTCAAAGCAGGATGGAAAACAAAACCAAATAAAGATGCTTGTGAAGTTCTTTCTGTACCCGAACTTCAAAATAGTTTTGCCTGAAAGCACCTCGGTCTCTGAGAAAAATGTGAAACAGTTACGGTTTTAAACACTGCACATAAAGTGTGTTTACAGTAAAGGGAGTAAGACTGTGAGATATGAAGGGCTGAGGCTCTTCGTCCTGCAGAAAATGTATAAATAGTTCATTGCACAGACTGTCTTGTAATTATAAAAGTGTTTTTTGTTAACTGTAGATTTACTAATTGTGCAATCTGTCATTAAATTGTTGTTTTGTTAGTTAATTACAATAGGAAAAGCTCTAAAACCTATGAAAATACACAAAAAATTCTAAATCTATTTCCACTCCTTCACAAGTCCAGTGGGCCAGATTCGACTCAATTCAGGCCCTCTGGCCTTATGTTTGAAACCTCTGTTTTAGAGCGTTTATTGTGAAATTGGTATATTTTGCTCTGTGGACCACTGTAACTCTGACACACTGGAACAAGGGAGGAGAATGGAGAAAAAAAAAACAGAAAAATGGAAAAAGATGAAGGGCTGAAATCATGTTTCTGACAGAATGAAGAACTTCACAACCACAAAACCTTCATCTGGCATCTGTTTGATCCTGCCCAGTTAAATGCACCACACACTGAGCTGGAAAGAACAGCAAAGGTTTGGGATATGACCAACACAGTGACTCCAATTCAGGCACAAAGCTTTCCTTGCATTTGCTCACAGAACCTTGAAATGAGCATCTCTGCATCAGAGCATACCTGGGAAAGGATGAAGTCAAAAAGGTAATCCTCTCATACTGTATATGCCAAAGTGCATGCTTGTAGTTCAGGAAATTAGGAGCAGGACCATCATAAGATCTGAAAAATACACCGAACTCTGGAGCGAAACACAATTTCCTCTTGTCGTTCCTTCACTCTTGCCCTCCGCACTTGTCTTTGCTCCCTCCTCACCCCTTCTCACACTTGATTTGACAGTCTGTGTGTTATGACCTGAGGCTGACACAGACATCCAAAATGTCTCTCAAAGCTAACACAAACCGGTCACTCAAAAAAAGAGGTGCCAAAGTAAATATCAGACAAAGCTGAAAGCCCTTTTTATAAAAAACACACCTTATTTTAGAGAAGAAAGCTTTACCTTTGTTTGACCCTTTGAAAGTGGATGCTATAATGGTTTTCCTTATTTTTTAATTTTATATATACATTCATAAGACTCTTTCTCTCTCTAGATACAACCTCAGATCAACTACAACGCGGGCCACATTACATCACATCACTATTTATCTAACAAAACCTAAGCAAAATGGAGATCCACTGTGTGAAAAGTGGAAGTAAACCCTTTCCTATTTCTATGGGAATTATGAGGGGTAAATATCAGCCAGGTGCTGCTTGTCAAACGCGCTTAATTCATGTATCATCAGTGAGTGTGAGTGCCTCTGTAAAAGCAGAGGTTTTGGCAGTTTGTTGGTTGGGAGCCTTCAGGTGCGTGTGAACACAACACCAAAGAGGAAAGACATGACCAATGATCTTAAAGAAGAGAAGAGAGAGCGACGTGTCAGACTCTACAGGCCTCAGCTAGGGCATAAAATGTTAAAGTTCAGACGTTCAATCTGTTTCTAATTGCACCAAGTATGGCTTGTTTGGAAGAGCAAATGCAACCAGCTGCTGAATTTGGTACCACGGTGGTGGTTACTGTGGTGTTTGTTACTTGTTTTGCAGGCACAGGACCTGGGCACCTTCCAGTTATTGAGAACCATGAATTCCTCTGTATTCAAGGTATTCTAGAGTCAAATGTGAATCCATTTGTTTAACAGCTAAAGCTTGGCTGAAACGGGTTCATGCAAGAGGAAAATGATCCCAGGCACAGCAGCAAATCTACAAAAGAATGGCAGAAAAAGAAAAGGATCAAGATGTTTCAAGACCAAGTCAAAGCACAGACATCTACATGACTGATGTGCTGTGGTAGGACTTAGCAGAGCTGTGGATAAATGAATGCCTGCAAACCTCAATGAACATTTTAAAGAAAACTGGGCCAAAATTCCTCCGCAATGTGAGAGACTGATAAAGTCACACAGGAAACCGTTACTTCAAATTACTGTTGCTAAAGCTGGTTCTGCAAGCTACTGAATTATGGAGTATATTTAGGTTTTCGCAGGACTTGGATCCATTTTGCCTTCATGATTCTTCATGGCACAGATTCAAAACACAGAGCAAGGTGCTGCAAACATTCCTCGGAGACTTCGATCTCATGACAGCATCGCATCGTTGCACTTCCACAATGTGAGTCTCCCGTTCCACGACATCCCAGAGGTGCTCTATTGGATTGAAGCAACTGCCCAGTCAGCAGTCTCCACCTTTCATTGTGTTTTTGTATGTACTAGACTGTCAGCACGTGCAAAATATACTCAAAACAGCAAAAAGTAAAAGTGCTCATTTAGCAGTAAAATAGTTCCTGTGACTGATAATGTGATGTTATAGGAGTGATTTGGTTTTCAGGTACTTTACATACAGTCATGCAGTTTGAGTGATTTACTCCACAGCACAAATGGGAAGAGAAGGAAGCACAAACAAAGCTGTGCTGCTGCAATCTGCTCTGAATTTATTTCACTCTTTGTGCTTTTTTTAATGACTGCAGTGTATCCCAGCTGTCAGTGAGCAAGAGGTGGGGTACAACTTGGACCACGTGCCAGTGTAATACAGACAGAGTAAAGAAGCTAAAGTAAGATGCCCCAAGTTTGTATCTAATTATATAATCCACATTATATCTCCCTGCTGTAAACATGTTTAGATAAAATGCATAATGACATTGTTTCCTCATGCAATCTAATAACAATGGTTTATCATCACATGTGACGATTCTTTCCAGTATACATCTAAACAGGTAATACAGGTAACTTCTTCCTGTACTGAGACTTTTCAGTTTTTCATGTGTACCCTTCATCTCACTCCTCGGGCTCGGGCTCAGGCTCGGGCTCGGGACTGTCATAGCCCAGCTCCCTGCTGATGGGGAAGTGAGCCCAGAAGGTGCGAGCCAGGTCCAGCATCCCATTATCGGACCCCTGGGCTCGTAACTCCTCCAACCATCCGAAAAAGTCAGATGACCACAGGCCCCAGTACGGCACGCTTCGCTTCTCCCTCTCCTCCCTCCTGCCAGCCGCCTCGCTCCCCTCTGAAAGCAGAGACAGACGGCAGTGTGAGTGCACATTTCACACCTTGTCTCTCATCTCAGAATAACTACAAGTCACAATAGCACGTCCACTGATGTGTAATGGATTATACGAGCTGCAAACACACCTGCAGGAGGCAGGAAGCTCACTAGCAGAAGAAAGAGCAGCGCTGACACATACGGAGCATGCATGCTGAGAGACGGAGAGACAAAAGACAAAAGGTTTGACAGTGAAAAACGTCTTCTTGTGAGTCTCATGAATGCCATCTCAAAAGCAGGTACAATTTCCACGGGATTATTGCATATTGTTTAAAAAATATTTAAATCACAGCCAACTGCACGTGTCTATGAAGAAGAGAAACGTTGTCATGTGTGGATCCATGTCTGTCTTACCTGACCAGCAGAGAATTCAGCTTTAGTCCTGTCCTCTGTCCTTCTTCCTCAGACTGATCTCAGCACGATGATTGCATCTCGGTTTAAAGGTGAGAAGAAGGCGGAAATGTTTGTTTTTCACATTTTTTGCCTCCCTTCTTACCTCTCATGGTCCTTTGCCAAAATCCTCTAATGTCAGATGGGTAAAAGATGCCTGTGTAAACGGGAATGTCAAGTAAACATTAGTAATTATAGATTTAGATGAGGATGTTCTAATATCTGATGGAGCAGTTTAAAGAATGAATGACTATAATATAACCAGACTGTCACAACCATCAGCAGTTAAGTGTGACGTTTTCGGCCTTGATTTTCTTTCAAGTCGAAAAGGAGTGAGAAAAGCAGCGAGAGGAGAGAAATGTAAGCACATAAAAAAAAAAGAGAGACACACACACAGACCAGGCGGTTTTCACACCTGCTATTCAGACAGACTATACCAGCCAAGGGGCATAAAGTCAGTTGGCAGGTTTTGCACCCTCAAGTCTTCTTCTCCCCTGTGAAAGTCTGCTTCATTCATTCGTGACTGAATCCACGCCGTGGATCAGAGGGGCAGCGCTCTGATAGAGAAGAGGCCGCACAAAACTTCGAGTGATCTTTAAAGGACGAGCGAATGTTATTGACGTACTGAGAGCAAATCCGGTGAAAAGACCAAAACAAACAATAGCTCTCGAAACTTTCTGACTTCCCTGCACCTCTCCGTTATGCTCCCAGCTCCAGCTGAAGCCTTAAATCTTTAAAGGTACCTCAGACATGTAGTTTTACTTTTTAAACAGGCTCAGTTAATCCCCAAAGGCTGAAAGCTTGAATTAAAAATGGTTTTATCTAACCTTTGTTTAACCACAGAAACATCACTAAATTAAAAAAAAGAAAAAGTCCTTTTAAGAGCGTCCTGGCCAAGAGAGGAGGGACTGACAGCGAGCAGAGCAGTAAATTGTAATTACCACATTATACCACAAGATTAATTCAATTTCTGAAGTTTTATTATAAGCAACCTTATATAAAATTATTGCGAACACGTGCAACAAGTTTGCAGTCTCATTGCCTTTAAAATAATTGCTTGGAAGACAAAGACGAGTTTGAAGACTTGAAGTCAGTCAGCATCTTTAAAGCGACTTTGGTGAATCAAGTTGGCAATTGCATGTAATCTGATTGTGAGGCTTTGTGGATTAACTGTGATAAAAGAGAGAAACTGGGAACCTGTTGCCATCCACCCATCCATCACTCCAGCTTCAATAGGGGTGGGATGCACCCTCTCACCAATTAACCTAAGCTCACTAACTGCATGTCTTTGGACTGTGGGAGGAAGCTGGAGTTCCTAGAGAAAGCACGCAGACATGAGGCCAAACTGCAAACTCCACACCAAAATAAGCCGGCTAGATGGTGGCTTGTAACCCAGGACCTTCTTGCTGTAAGGCAACAGTGCTATCCACCGTACCGCAGTGCTGTCCTGTTGCCATTCACTTACACAGAAATTTACATCAACAATTATATTCAGAGTAATGAAAAAATCAGAGAGATTTTTTAAACAGAAATTTCCCCACAAATAGTGACATCCAGTGACTGGATGACATAGGCAACTTTTATATGGCAATATAATCAGAATCCAACCAGATTCAATTCCATTACATTTTATTTATATAGCACCAAATCACAACAACAGTCGCTTCAAGGTGCTTTATATGGTAAAGACCCTACAAAAATACAGAGGGAAAAAGCAGATGAGTCATGTCCCATGTTTTTATCCACTGTTTCTGTTACAGTGGAGGCATGGACAATGATTTTAGCAACTTGTAGAGATTTCTGCAGGTGTTTTGTGGTTTGCCCTTGGGTTCTTTCTCACCTCAGACAGTCTCAGCTCTTGGTGTGATCTTTGCCCACTACTGTGTTGTGTTGTGTTGTGATGTGAACACACAGGTCCATAGAAATGATTTTGTAACCTATTCTTTTGGTACACAGGAAAAAGTGTAAGTTGAACAGATTCCTATGGATCATTTTTTATTCCTGAATTGTAAAAATGGACTACAAGCAGGTTTTTCTTAATTTTGAAACTCTGACAGTATCACGCATGCTCTTGTTAAATATTTCTCCTACTTATTATTTTTAACACTGGATGAATCTGTTTTCCTACCTGCAACATCTGTGCTTCCAAAAGTATAAAAGTTTTTTTCTCTCTCTCACAGCCGTCTCATTTGTCTTTTTGTATTATCCAGCTCTCATTACTCCACACTATCACTCCATAGTATAAGCACTGCAAACTTTTACCGCGCCAACATACCCTTGTGTCAATTCTCATTTTTGTTTCCAGTTTTTAACCAGGTGGTAACAACTGTGAGGCTTATCCAAGATCCAAACAAAGTAAACATTTTGAGCTCTGGTTTTGATAAGAGAAATCTTTCTCCTTGTTGGAATCTGGACAGATTGAGTTGGTTCACACTATCTGCTCTCGTGGCAAAACATTAAAGCTTATCTCTTATCTCTTCTTTATCTCTTTTGTTATGCTGAAAAGTATTTTAGGGTTTCTGTTTATGTGAAAACTTTTTGACATTTTGGGGGGTTTAAGTAGGCTGAATTTGAATGGAAGGAATAGTGTTTATAATTATAGTTATGTGCAGGGCTGATGAGCCAATGAATCATTGTTAAATTGCAAATTCTGAACACATTTTAATGCTAAATGACTGGGACTTTTACTTTCCCCAATAATGAGTCATTAGAAAATACACCTTTTAGTTTTTCATGTATTTTGAAACTGGGGTTTGTTTGGTTTTTTTTGAGACCTGGAACATAAATGTGCCCAGCTTTAAAGCACTTTGGGTCAGCTTCTGTTGTTTAAATGTGCTATAGACTGTAAAAAAAAAAAAAATAGAATGTGACAGTCAAAACAGAAAAGTTCATTTTTCATAATACATGCTTGAGGTATATTTTAATTTAACACAATTGTTTGGGCTAAATACTGAACTTAGACAAAAGTATTGATCTGATTAACACTTACTTGTTCATTCAGACAAAACTGAAGTTATTGAACTCTGCATGACATTATCTTGACCTCCAGTAACACTGTGAGAAATCTTGGTTGGTTTTGACCAGGATGCGTCCTTCACTGTGCATATTAAACACATACTTGAGATTACCTTCATTAATATGCACAATTTCCTTAAAACTGTAAATATCCCATCTCAGATTGAAGCTGAAAAACTACTTAAAGCATATTCACTGAAAATCCTTCAGCTGATCCAAACCTCTGCAGCAAGCGTACCGACAGGGACTAGAAAGAGAGCATATTTCTTCCACACTGGCTTCTCTTCATTGGCTCCCTGTTAAATCCAGAATTGAATTTAAATCCTTCTCCTCACATAAAAAATCTTGAATAATCAGGACCGGTGATATTTTAAAGATCTCATAGTAACATATAATCCTAACAGAGTACTTCTTTCTCTGTTAAACAGACACCCTCTCTACTTTTACGATTTGATAAATCTTATTTCATTACACTGATATACTCTTTCTGCTTTGAGGCTTTCCATAATACATGGAGGGTTTCTTCCTCACTCATCTCTTTTCACTCTCTCCGTGTTTATGCATCACCACTCTCCACAACTGGTCATGGCGGATGGCCACCCCTTCCTGAGCCTGGTTCTGCTGGAGGTTTCTTCCTTTTAAAATGGAATTTTTACTTCCCACTGTCACCAAGTGCTTGCTTGTTCATGGGTGTCATGTGATTATGGATGTTTCTTTCTATATTCTAGTGTATTTACTTCACAGTATAAAATGCCTTGAAGTGACTGACCATGTGCTGTTTCGGTTTTCTCCCCCAGCATGTTGACAGCACTATGTGGGAAACCAGATCACTTGATCATTTGTCTACGGATGTTAAATTAAACTTTGACTTCATCTTGGAGAGGTAGACCAGGTGGCCAATGAAGCCCTGCAGAACTATTTTGAAACAACAGATTTGGTTGTGCAGGTCACATGGGGGTGATATAAATAACATTATTGAGTGCGTGACAGTTTTTAAGAGGACACCACCATCCCAACCAGAATGGCTGTTTTTCTAATAATGACCTACAGACAAGTATCTGCTGATAGATAGATAAATAAATAGGAGGCGAGGTTTGGTGACAAGAACAAGATGAAAAGGGTACAGTCTGACCTTAAGGTGGGACAGAGGGAGTGCAAGGACTCCCACAGACATGAGCTGGCAAATAAATTAAAGCACAACAACATCAAGAGAGGTGTGGATGAGCATGAGGCAGATTATAGACTTTGACATCAAAGATCATGAGGAAGGGGAGGGCAGAGTAGATAGGATTGGTGTGAACACAGTGCTGTGAAAAAGCATTTGTTTCCTTCCTGATTGCTTAGTTTTTTTGTGCCTGTGTCAAAGATAACCCAAGTAAATACAAAATGCAGTTTTTAAATGATGATTTCAGTTCTTAAAGGAGAAAAGCTTTCCATACCTATCTCGCCTGTGTGACAAAGTAATTACCCCTTGTTAAATCATGAGTTGATTGATGTGATTAACCACATTTTTCACAAAGGTGAGTTCAGTTTCACTGCCACACCGAGTCCTGATTACTGCCAGACCTGCTGGATCAAGAATGTACTTAAATAGAACCTGTCTGACAAAGTGAAGCAGGCTAAACAAGCTTAAAAATCAACACATCATACCACAATCTAAAGAAACAGCTGACAAACAAAGTCACACTGACACCTATTAATCTGGAAAGCGTTACACAGTCATCCCTAAGGCTTTGAGAGCCACAGTAAGAGCCATTATCTACAAATGGAGGAAACTGGAAACAGTCGTGAACCTTCCCAGGAGTGACTGGCCTACCAAAATGACTCCAAGAGCACATCGATGACTCATCCAGGAGGTCACAAAAGACCCCAAAATAACATCTAAAGAACTGCAGGCATCACATGTCTCAGTTAAGATTCAACAATAAGAAAGAGACTGGGCAAAAATGTCAGAGTTTAAGAAGAAAACCACTGCTGGCCAAAAAGAACACAAAGGCTCGTCTCACATTTGCCAAAAAACATCTTGATGATGATTGGGAAAATACTTTGTGGACTGATGATACAAAAGTAGAACTTTTGACGATGATCCGAAACACACCACCAAGTCCACTTCTGAATGGCTCAAAACACAAAATAAAATTTTTGCAGAGGCCTAGTCAAAGTCTGGATTTACATTGAGATGCTTTGGGATGACCTTATACAGGCCATGCTTCGAAACCCTCCAGCACAGCTGAATTCAAACAATTCTACAAAGAAGAGTGGGCAAAAATTCCTCAACAGTGAAAGGAAAGACCCATTTGCGGTTATCAAAAATGCTTGCAGCCAAGGGTGGCACAATCAGTTATTAGGTTTAGGAGGCAATTACTTTTTCACAGCGCCAGGTAAGTTTGGATAATCATTTCCCCTTAATAATAAATGACATCACGATCTAAAAACTGCATTTTGTATCTTCTCAGGCTATCTTTGTCAAATATTAGAGTTGGTTTGGTGATCTGAAACAGATGAATATGCAAAAAATAAATCAGGAAGTGGAGAAATGCATTCGTGCTCTCTGCTGGATAAGCTCTACCTCTTCATTTAAATGTTGTTTAATCACATATTTAGTGTCAACACTGACATCGGTATCCCCTTTGTGTTGTGGCCCCTTCTCTCAGTTGGCGGTGCCGCACGCTGATGTCCACAACTCTGCTTTCAAACAACACCTCTGGATTGTCTTTGTGTTTGTGTCAGTGGGGTATAAACATGCCGTGGAGGTAAGAAGCACAAACTTCTTCATTAATTTAATGTTTCTTTTTTTTCCACTAGAGACGGGGAGTCGACTCAGATGCTACAACACTACAAAATAAGAATAATACCAAAATAAGTGACTGTGATAATTTGCAAACTGGAAGTGGATTTGAATTACTCTAAACTAGAACAGTCAGTTGGTAATTATCCTTCTCCCTGCTGAGCCTTTGGTTGCTTTGAGCTCACTTTCCTTTTCAGTCAAGTACACTAATTTTAGATAATCATTCCTGTGTGCTCCCCTGTTCACCAGTTTATTCTTTGGCCAGGTGACACTGCATTTTTATTGAAGCAGAATTTGGAAACAGGCTGAATGAAAATCAATAAAATTGCCTGACATTCAGCTTTATTCGAGTTTAATTAATTCAGATTAAATTTGCCAAAGACTCCCGGCAGCGTGAGTTGCCAGAACAACCAAACACATAATCCTGCCTCTCAGGTGACAATCCAAGGAGCCCAATACTGCCACCATGTGGGAAATTTTGCGTACTGCAGTCCACATTTTGAATTCTGTAGATTTTCTCCTCTAACATTTTCAGCCATTAAAAATAATAATAATAATAATAATAAAACGAACTTTTACAGCTCTGTCTCATCTTTCCAAGTGGACACCGCTGTGTAAATAATATCTGGCCCAAAAGATGATGTAGTCGATCTCCATTAAAAAGGTGAGACTAGAGAGACATTTCAAATAAACCCCGGTGCAGTTTAAGGTATGTTGACATGCTGCAGTCATCACTCTTACATATAGATATGAAATCCCAACTGGCAGCTTGGTCCTGTCAAAGCTGAGGCAGATGGCGGTTTAATTGTGACTGACTCAGACACAAACACCCTGCGAGGGTGACCTCAATCATCAGACCGATTCTGGTTACACCAGCTGACGTATGTAGGGGTTAGCTATTTGCCAGACAGGATTCAAGTGGCCTGGGGGGACTTTAAATGGCTGAATGGGCTTCTATACAGTAGCAAACCCTGTTAGATTCCCTTAACTAAATGTGTGAAATAAAAGAAAGGAAAGGCTCCCATGTTTTACACTAAATTTAGAATTATTGATCCTGAAGTGATTTTCATAAAATGTTGTTCGACTTTCATCTAATACAAAACTATGTATAAATAAAAAGAATGTCATACAAACGGCTGACACTACTAATGACACTACTGAATAAATTGAGTTATCATTTATAGCCCAAGCTGGTAAATAAATGCAACCCTCTGAGCTATCGACTTCTAAATTTAGGAGTCAGGTGTTCCAAACACGAAGATGAGATTTTAGGTACACCTGTTCAACTGTCTGTTAGGGCAAATATCTAATCAGCCAATCACAGGGCAGCAAGTCATTTCATTTAGGCATGGTAAAGGTGACCTACTGAAACTTCAGAATTGGAGAAAAAAAAAAGAAAGAGGAGATTTAATTAACTCTAAATGGTTCTTTGTGCCATATGGGTCTAAGTATTTCAAACTGCTGATCTACTTTGATTTTCCCACACAAGTATCTCTAGGGTTTACAGAGAATGGTCCAAAAAGTGAGGTGCAGTTTTCTGGGAGCAAATGCCTTGTTGATTGCTCAAATAATGTGAAACTGGTTTCTTGAGCATGGCAGTGTGTTCATTGTACTCGTACGGCCTCCACATGTGATGTAACGGGATAGTCACATCATGGATGTGAAGCCGACAAAGTAATTGATATCTGACATGATGGCAGCTGATGCTATCATATCAATATGGACCAAAGTCTGAGGAATGTTTCTCCGTGTTGAATCTATGCTGTAGCATAAATTCAGCTCTGAAGGCAACAGGGGTCCGATGTGTCTTGTTCCTGTCAGTCTCGTCTTCCTGAGGAGTGATTTGGGGTGAACTATTCAAAAATGTTGACAGGAAAGTTCTGAGTTGTTCATCAAACCACAATAAGAAAAAGAAAACAAAATATAGACAGGTGTAGTCAGGTGTATCAAAAGCAGAAGTGCTAAAAAGAACACTGAGGAGCATAAAGTACAATCAGAAAGTGGTTTTAAGACCCAAGGATGACAGAAAAACACCTTTAAAATCTTCATCTTCTCTACGTCTCGCTTAAAGCTGCTTTCATATAGTTTAAACACCAAAACATTTCTGTGGCAATACTGAGACAAAAGTTGAACTCAGCCAAGCTATGAAGCACGGTGGGGAAATTATTTGCAAATGCTCTGAAACCTCAGGCCCTTGGTACTCTGATAATTAATCAGACAGCAATGAAATCAGCACAGAAGGAATTTAACAGGAGTCTCGTATCACCGTTAATTTGATCACGTCACATTAGAAAATGAGAAAGTCTCTCTCTCAGAGCAGAAAGGCCACACCATGCTGGCATCAACCTTTCAAAGTAATCGCTGAGACAGTAGCCAATCACACGTAATCAAGTATTCTTCAAAAATTTTTATTGAACAAAAGTATCTCAATTCTCATCACGTTGTCGGTGATACAGTACCATAGTTGGATCTTAATGATTCATATATGCACCTCTTCTTATTTTGAATATATACATACAGTGGAGACAAGAATTAAATAACAATGCTCAATAACATTCAGATATATCATATAAAAGCTGAGGACCCCATGATCAACACTTCCATTGGTAAACAAATGCACATAGCAAACGAAAAATAGAAGGAAAATGCGTGGCAGGACTAAGGTTATAACTTTCATCTAAGATGAGAATGTATTTGGTTTCTTGACAGTGAAAGATGAATTTTTCATATATATATATGTATATATAAAGAGACAGAAACCTAAGCTCTGCTCCACTCTGTTACTGTTCCTACACCTGTCAGACATGCACAACACATATCAAGGGTACAATGGCAACTCCATAATTAACCGGAAACAAATGATCTTTGATTTCACTTCTACCTGAAGTGTCACAAACTGTTTAGCTGGCCATGCTAAAGGCAGCCAATCCTGATTTCAGGGTAGATTATTACTCTGTTCATTTTACTTTTATAAAGATAAGTTTGTTCAATTTTTCTTTTTTGCTAGATTCAAAGAGGCTAGGCTTCACACCTGTCATATGTTCAGTAAGAGTGGACTACTCTGAGTCATTTCGTGATTCATTTGTTAATAAAAGAAAGATTTTGTGATTTGTAAAGGTAGTATATAATTTCCTAAATACTCTGAAACAGGGTCTCAGGTAATAACTTTACTCTTTTTCCTTTTCTAAGACTTTTTTGGTATAATATCCCTTCCAAAGTTCTCATTGGTCAGATGTGAGAAAGTATTTTCTTTCCATAAGCAGGCGCTGGAGCAGATCAAGTGTAATTACTCAGGTTTTAGCAGAAAAAGCTTTTTATTATTCTTCAGTCAGTATCGTGAAATACTGGAGAACAGTAACATGTCCAACGTGACACTATATAAAGCATGAGCACAGAGTTATGAATGACTGCCGTACTATGGCGAGTGCAGTGCAGCCCTGGAGCCAGTAGTAATGGGTACAAGGTGGCACATTTGGTTACACAAATAAAACATTCAAACTCTACAGGAAATCAGAAGTCTCCACTATTGCATTAGTGCTCCCACCTAGACTGCTTTTAGGAAGTGCTGTATCCAGATTTTAAGTACTACAAACTACTAACGATGGGGTCTGTGAAGACGGAAACAAGGAGGGATTTAAGTTACACAAAAAAGAAAGGAGAAATTTAAATAGGAAGAAAAACTGGAGGAAAGGAATGATGAAAACTCTGAGACAAAGGGCAAAAGGCAAGAGAGTGATTCTGGTCACTTTGTGAAGTCACTGAATGAAGAAGCGACAGTTTAAACCTCCAGAGAGTAAATTAATTATTAACTATTAAAAAAAACCAGGCAAAACAAAAAATCAACTCTGTAACAAGCATTTCT
>VUQG01005417.1:24698-46045 GCA_015106755.1 Etia nguti | reverse complement strand
AAATTTTTTAAAAAAAAAAAAAAAAAAAATAAGTGAAGAAAATAAAACAATGGCCAGCGATTCGACAGGACAACACCAGAGTTAGGTCCCACAGAGGTCTGAGTTCTCTCTGAACTCTTAAATGTCTGTTCTCCTGTGTGGATTAAGAGCAATGGTGTAACTTACAATGTGCGTGCTAGTAAATGGACATTATGTATGACATCAGAAGGAGAGCTCAACACCCAACAAGGCCTCAGGCGTTCTGTTAGCAGCAGAGTTGGTCACTGCAGTTTGCACATCCTAGATTGAGAGGATGTTTTTTTTTTTCCTTTTTCTTGCATTTAATTCTTTTGGCATGGTGTTGTATATGAAGGATGCGGATATTTGCTGACACAGTGCTGGCTGTCTTCAGGTTAACGGCTCGGTTGGAGAGCTAGAGAAAGTTCCACCTGCTTACTGCTAGGACAGATAAGACGCGGAGGTGCGAGAGAGGATCTAGACGTGGTACAGACGCCACAGCAGGAGGGTCCAGAGCTAAGGCTTGAGTTAAGACAGTCGGGGAGTGGCATTAGTGTTTGGTGTATGAGAGCGCGTGTGTGTGTTTGTGTAGGAGTATCCAGTGTAGGTGTGAGAGTGTGTAAATCACAGCAGCGCTTTGACCAGGTACAGCTTCTCCCCATGTTCGCTGGTGAAGATGGGCGCTTTCTTGTAATGCTCCACAAGTTCATCCATGGAGTTAAACCTGCGCTGGCCAATACAGTACACTCCGTCTGACAGCTGCACTTTAAAGTGCTTATTCTTACCCACTGCCTTCAGAGACACGGAGAAGTCACTGGGCTGAAAAACAAAAAGGCAGACAGTTGTTACAGTTAGAAATGTGAGCGAACGAATGGGTGAAAAAAAAATGTGGAGTTAAATTCAAAGGCAGACTGTGTTACAACCAGCAGGTGGCAGCATACTCCTAAACTTAAAGAGCTTGAAATACATTCATCCAACTGCAACATGTGAAATTCTGGTGTTCCGTGAGAAAAAAAAAAAGTAAAATGAATAATCCCATATACCATCCCACCCCACGTAGAAAGGTGTTTTAATGCATGTCATTGCTCTTAGATGTTCAGTCCGTGCAGAGTTTTACTCTTAACGCTTCAATTTCGACTGCTATAAGTGGGACGTTTTCTCTGAGATCACCTAAAATCTGAGTTTAAGGTGTGACTGCATGCAAGCCGTATTTATGACATCAAAAATGTGCTGAAGAAATCTGAAACCCTGCAGTGCACCAAGACAGAACCTAATCTTTGTTAAGATGCACTTAAAACAAGAAAAGAAGAAATTCACTTCATAGCAGCTGACATCAGATGGCTGCAGTGCAATGACAGAGGTGATCTACAGCAACAAATGATATACAATTCAATTTAATGGTCACCGTGAAAACTTTTTTATCCATTATAACAAAAAGATGCATTTCAAAGTTGTTGGGCTTTTTTAACCATTTTGAGCCGGTAATGAAGCCACAAAGGCTTTTGCTCCAAACCCTTAACCAGATTTATTGCTTCCTTAATCAGCATCTTTTCAGCTGTGCTTGCATAACTGAAGATATCTCAAGACTAGCTTGTTAACAATATTACGCGTTGTAGGTACTGTATTAGGTAATACAATGTCTCAGTGGAGCACAAAAAATGGTGGTTACGGAGAGAGCACTGAGCAGGGTACACCAGCAATTCATGTTCAGGTGCTCGTCAATAAAAATATCTAATCAGCCAATCATATGGCAGCAATTTAATGCATTCAGGCATGTAGACGTGGTCAAGACGACCTTCTGAAGTTCAAACTGAGAACCACAATGGGAAAGGAAGGTGATTGAACATATGACTGAACGTGGTACTGTCGTTCGTACCAGACAGGCTGGTCTGAGTATTTCAGAAACTGATGATCTACTGGGATTTTCCTACACAGCCGCCTCTGATGTTTACAGAGAATGGACCGAAAAAGAAAATATCTACTAAGTGGCAGTTCTCTGTGGGAAAATGTCTTGTTGATTTCAGAGGTCAGAGGAGAAGTGTCAGACTGCTTGGAGCTGATAACTTAAATAACTACTTGTTACAACTTAGGTATGCAGAAGAGCATCTTTATACCCACAGCACATTGAACCTTGAAGCAGATGTGCTACAGCAGCAGAAGACCACATCTGGTGCCACTTGTGTCAACAAAGAACAGAAAAATCAGGCTTCCACTCACACAGGCTCAGCAGAATGGGACAACAAAAGACTGGAAACACTGGAATTGTTGCCTGGTCTTACAAGTCCCTATTTCTGCTGCGACAATCAGATGGTAGAGTTTAACTCCGAATCCATTCTGCCTTGTATCAATGATTCAGGCTGGTGGTGTAACTGTGTGGGATATTTTCTTGGCACACTTTGTGCTCCTTAGTACCAACTAAGGATCATTTATCAACACAGCCAAGCTGAGCATTGTTGCTGACCATGTCCATCCCTTGAAGAGCCCAGTGTACCCATCTTCTGATGTGGTTACATGATAATGCACCATGTCTCAAAGCTCAAATCATCACAACATTGACAGTGAGCTCTCTGTACTCAAATGGCCTCCACGGTCATCAGATCTCAATCCAATAGATCAACTTTAGTATGTGGAGAAGAGTTTCACATCATATACAGCTAGCAAATCTGCAGCAGCTGTGTGACGCCATCACTTCAATGTGAACCAAAATCTCTGAAGAATGTTTCCAACACCTTGTTGAATCTGTGCCAAGAAGATTTAAGCTAGTTCTGAAGGCAAAAGGGGGTCTAACGTGGTGTAACTAATGAAATGGCATGTACTGGAGTGTAATTATTATGAGCTTCGGCAGCAACACATCACTGAAAAAACTTGAGGATTTGACCAGAAACCTTTTGTTGTTATTAGTGTAAGCTACAGCAAAGGGTATATTCTGTATAGATTTAGCACAGTTCTACAAATTAAGTAAGTAGTTAAAAAGATGGATGAAGAAAAAAAAGAACACAAAAATCCTTGCTAGAAGTTATTTTTACTAAGAGTGTAATTACTGTAGCAGATTCAGGTTAAATATTTCTCTGACCAGCTGCTTCTGCTCTAAGCATGTGAATGTGAATAATCATGTGATTGCTTATCAGCTGCTTCAAAAGGTTGCATCTAATGTTTGTATTAAATAGGACTGATTACTAAAAATGTCAAGGTTTCATACACATCATGTCTTTAAGCTTTTAAAATACTTAAATGCAGGTCCTGACATGGAGACACATGCGAACTATATTTCCAAACTGCTCTTTTTTCTACCAGTATTCATCCTCAGTTTCGCCCAGTATCCAAAATGCTACTCTATCATGACTTCAACCAAGTGACTCACCGATGACTCGCTGTCTCGTATGAGGAAGTCACCCTCTTCGCCTTTCTCGTTGAGTATACACTCAGCCTGGTGTCTGGTGATGTTGCCGTAGTACCAGTCCCTGCCAGCGAACCTCCCTGAGCGTGCTGGTGCCAGGAGGCGGTTCTGTGGGGAGCTCGACGTAGAGGAGGGGGGGGCGGGCCGCTCGTCCAGCACCTTCACATAGTTTTTAGGTACCAGGCCCACCATGCCACGTGAGTCCTTACACCTCCACCACTCTGGGTCGTTCTCGGGCTTCTCCACCACTTCCATGACTTCTCCCTTCTCAAAGTTTAGCTCCTCCTCTGTCACAGAGCTGAAGGGGTAGAGAGTTTGAACCAGGTGAAGAACTCCCCCACGGCCACCTGCGCGCCCGTTTGCCAACAAAGTTCCTTGAGAACCTTCGAGGTATCCTCGCGAGGAATCGCCCTCCCCTCTATCATCTGCCCCTCCGAGCTCCTCTTGGACGTAATTGGAGGGAAACCAGCCTACCCGCCCCACCTGATTGCCCCGCCACCAGCCGTCACTGCACTTCTCCATCACGATCACTCTGGAGCCTTTCACCAGGGTCAGCTCATCATCCCTCTCTGCTGTGTAGGCAAACTTAACTATAGCAGGGATATTGAGGTCGTAGATTCTCTCTGCTGCTCCTACCCCAACTCCTCCACCCCCACTTCCATTGGAGGGGTACTCTGTGTCTGAGCTTGGTGTTGGGGAAGCATCTCGGGCACTTGTCTTCCTTTTAGTTTTTCCTAAACCTGTGCATATAAACAGAAACAAGAGTAATGTTACACAGATGGTAGCAAACAGTTAATTTTTTCCCCCACATTTCTACCAGATGAGTTATATCATAATTTGGTCTCCTAAATACCCCACTTTTCTTACCAGGTCGACACCAATTGTGTCTGTCTGGTGCTAGTTAACAAGTTTCACATGTCCCCATAGCTTGTCTTATACATGTCAGTTCAAATAACTGGATAGATCCCTCGTTCTACTTTGCATGTACTTTCCTGGTTAGACTTGTTCCAAACTGTTGACTATGCCACTTTCCAGCGAAGAGCTAACATGGCAGACATCTCTCACTCGCGTCACACTTTCACTTCATTTGTACAAACGGTCCTCTCACATACACCTAGTCGGTTTAGTGTGTTTAACCAGGTCTGCCCCTAAGCCATCTTAATAACCTACTCAATCTGTGAAGGTGCAGAATCCATTTTGCATACATTATTAGGAAAACTTACATTTAGAGATAAAGATGTGATCATTTTTAGGATGAAATGGTCCTTGTGAAAAAATGCCACATTTTGGAAAAGCACTGAATAGTTTAGTTTTAAAATTTTGCTGTTACAAACTCTAATAAAGAGCACAAAGGGCACCCAATAATTAGTGGGAAATGTTATAAACAACTAAAAAGCAGGGACTTTTTCAAATAGTCATGGACATTACTTTACTACCAACATCTAATGTTGCAGGTTGTTAGAGAAAGACTATGCCCCAAAGCTCGCTGCTATATTTCTACACTACCCCTATTAAGAGACCCTTCAGCAGCTGCACGCGTGATTCTACATGAAGCTGCACTCATCGGAGAGCAGGATGGTGCAAGGGACTAACAAACTGGGTCTGCCAGTACTCTCTATGGCGAGTGGCAGAGAGGAGCAGCACATTCAGCTAATCAAACAATAGATAAAGATGCATCATTTTATATGAATAGTGCTGTGAAAAAGTTTTTTTTACAATTTTAAACAGCTTGAAAGTCTGTTTATTCCATTCTCTGAAGAGATGACCCCATACTGCTTCAATAGTGTTGAGGTCCAGGCTCTGGGGATGCCAGGCACATTTTTACTCCACCAGCAGCATGTTTGGGATCACTGTCATGCTGAAAAATGAAGCTGTTGCCAACCAGAAACTTTATAGATGATATTGAATGGGGATTAATATCTGATGGTACTTTTCTGAATCCATAAATCATCAATTTTGACAAGATCCCAAAAACCACTGGCTGAAATGCAGCCCCAAACCATGACAGAGTCATGCCTGTAAAAGCTCCCTGTTGTACATCTGTCCTGAACTCCTCTGTATACACGGATGATAATTTAAACCAAAAATTTCAGACTCTTTCCAGTTCTTGTGAAATTTTGCAGTAGCAGTTTCAATTTATCTCAGCATTTTGTAGTTTCCAACTGCCATTTCTTTTGTCCTGCACTTGTCCAGGACAAAAAGTCCTGGACAAAAATTAACTAAACCGTGGAGATATGCCTAGTTTTCTGCAAATAGCTCTTTCAATTCAATTTTATTTATACAGCACCAAATCCCAACAACAGTCGCCTCAAGGCACTTTGTAAAACTGCCGTCTTTGGCATTTTTCATATATTCAACTAAAGAAATGGGAACAGATTATGTGTTTTTGTGACAGGGTGCTATTAACAGAGCGCCTAAGGTAAAAATTAGTTCTTTGCTAGACTATTATGACACAACAATGGTTCATCCCTTGAGGCAGGTGCCTTTTTCTGCTTGAATGACTCATAGGTGAGTGTTGAGTTGCTGAACAAAAACAGCAGCAAACTACAAACAGCAACAAAAAACATTCCTGTGAAAATGGTCAGGTACAAGGACTG
Source organism: Etia nguti (assembly GCA_015106755.1). Classification (NCBI taxonomy): domain Eukaryota; kingdom Metazoa; phylum Chordata; class Actinopteri; order Cichliformes; family Cichlidae; genus Etia; species Etia nguti. The sequence continues at coordinate 40,054 of VUQG01005417.1, read as the reverse complement.
GACTGAAAATGAACTAAAAAGCTGCCACTGTCCAAAAAACATTGAAAGACCTTCAGAAAGCCTGGAGAAGTATTCCTCAAGACTACATTTAACAGTAGAATAAAATCTGGTTGCTTGGAAGCCACATAAAGAAATGAGGGGAGCTCAAGACTTTTGCACAGTAATGTAAACACGGCTGGAATGACAGCAGCTGTTGTCGTTAACATGTGGGTATGGTGATTTTGTCAAAGAGTGGCTACAAAAAAAATGTATTTTTACAGTTAAATCAGTCCTTAAGTCTTTCACAGAATTACAGTTTCAATAGTTCTGGTGTATGGGCATACATAGGGGCCCTGTACTGTACCAACACTAAACATATACAGATATTTCTGTTGTTGTGGGGAAATGGGATCAAAAATGAAACGAAATTGGCTCTCAACTTCTTTAGATGCCAGAAGGATGAAGCTTCTTGATCATCTCACATTTTGTGGGTCTTCAGACTCACTGGAGGGATGTTCATAAGCAATCAAGAACTGAATTTAGCATAATATGTTCCCTTAATCTTGTAAGAAATAACTAAATACTAATCAATTCTTGTATATGAGCAGTAATGAAAGCTGCAATAACCTGAAGTAGATAACTGGAAGTAAGCAATAGTCAGAATGGCCTCGGCTGCTAGGGGAAAGGAGGCAGTTACAGTCACAAGAAAACTAATTGAGGCTGCAAGTTGTACTCATGGGTTGTTTGAGGCATTACAAGTGCAAAAAGTACTTTAGATACAGGATATGCTATGAGAAACCTCAGAGGTAAAGGACAGAGTGATACTCGCGATATTAGAATTAACAAAGAGCTACTCCTCCACTTACACCGAGCACCCCTGCTACTCATAAGGATTGAAATAAAAGCTCATTATCTGCTTGGTATTCTGTCGACATCATCTACAGGCCGTACACACATCTATTTAAATCAAAAGGCTGAAAATAGTTGGTGCTGACGGAACGAAAACTGGAGCAGCCACCATGGGCTGGATAATGACAGGCATATCTAGGATCAAAGTCAACTCCTGTCTTACCTGTCTGACTTTTTCATTCATGTACTTTCAAAAAGAAGTCTTTAAAAACGCGCGTGCACTTCAGTGAGACCTCAAGTTAAAGTCTCTGAGCTGAACATAACCAAGGAGGTCTCCTCTTTACTCAAATTCATGTTAAAATAATAATGATATGCCACACGGCTGACAACATTTATACCGTTTACTTGACAGTTGAGGCTTGTGTCATATGCTCATGTGTGCCACTAATGAGTGAAGTGAGCATCTTGACAGCTAATCACCCATTTGTGCCACAGAGCAACCTGAAATGTCACTGCTGAATAGAACATTTACATTGTTTTGAAAATTGCAGGGTTCACACAGAGTACCATGAAACTTGTTGGCAGAGAGAGGGAGGAGAGAAGAAGTGGAGTGAAGAGAGACAAGGGGTCCCTTGGCAGCTGTTCCACACACCCACACACACAAACATGCAGGAGACCAGGCACATCAGAGGCCACAGCTGACAAAAATGCAAAGAAGAGGGATGAGATGGGAATAACAAGCAGATCATGTTTATGGATAGCAGTGTGTATCCTACATTTCTGATAGCTGTGTGGGGGAATATTCTGTATCCAGTGACTGCAATCCAGCTACTAGACTCTTGGGCCCATTTCAGGTGAACCTTTAAGGAAATTTAAACAAACACACAAACACACACACACACACACACACACACACACACACGTAAAAACACCTGACTCCACACGGGGCGGGGGGATTAGTACTGTTTTACTTGTCACAGAGGCTAAATCATCCTTTGCCAAGTTAACACTGATACGTGCTATAAAGTGGGAAATAAATTTTACAGTGTCTTTCTCCCTCTTTCAACTACAAATATGGACCTAGGCCAAAATGGCTCAGCTGTTCCTCACTAGTGTAGCTCCCAGTCAAAGATGCCAGGGTTAATACCTTTCCTACCAGAAATGTTGCTTTTATGTTAAAAGCTGTGGTGGCAATCTTACTAGAGTCTCACAGACATTAGCTGGAGGAGCTGTATATGGGGAAAAAACGTCAAACTCATCGAACTGGACATCAACTGGCCTTTAACCTGACAGATCTCTAGTACAATCCCCGAGTAATCACTAACTGTGTCCATGTAAGAACACCAGCAACAGTCGTCGAATTCAGAGCAAACGAGCGGGCATCGTGTGTCCTCCCTTCTGCATGCTCTAACCAGGCAGCTTCTTCACCTAAACCAGAGTACTTCCAGTACTAAGAACATGCCCGACTATCCCCTGCTGAGCACCATGTGTGAGAAAGGCCAGTTGTGAACAATATCTATCGACACTGTATAGATTTTTCTCTGTGTGTTTAGTAATAACAGCTCAGTGAAGTGAAAAGCTGATCCTGGCAATGCTTGTTGCCACACACCAAGAACTCGAGCCCATGCGTGAAAAACCGATCACTGTCAGGGGTCTCTATTAAGTCCTTAGGAACATTAATGTACAAGTGACCCATAACTGAATGATAGAAAGCAATGGTACCTATCCTAGATAGGTACACATACCTCTCAGGCGCACATTTCCCTCCCTACTCATTTCCATTTCAAGGCACTGGCCTACTGGTTTGAGCAGCAGCAGGCTTTATTCTCTCCTCCCACACATTCACTCCCAACCTTCACCTACCTCTTCATCTTCTGAAAGGAGACTCGATTTTCAAGCCCAGAGGACTTCAACTCAGAGGGAAGTGAGTTGATGAAAGCCTCAGTGTCTGCATGTTGCAGCATATTGCTTCACTCTATAACTTAGAGTTGAGGACAGTTGAGGGGAAAGTTACTGTAATAAATAAATCCACAAACTCCCACATTGCCCAGCAGCAAGTCTGTGCAACAATCAAAAAGCAATACCTGGTCCTGGAGGAAAGTATTGGCACTGACTCATCGAGTGGTGTGATTTAGGAGTACTTTAAGTGAATCACATGTGAGCAATGTGTTTTTTGCTTTTTCTTTTTTAGCAGTGTTGCTCTGTTGATATGAGTGCCATGGGAAGCAGCTATGGGCACCAGTATACCACTAGTGGGCCATGGGGATCTTAATGCGTGTTAACACCAATATAACCTTCCAAAAGGCTCAAGGAGACAAATGAGGTTAAGTAAGCTCTAGAGCCCCCTTTTATCATATACTTGTTTACATTTTGTATGTGGCATAGCGTAAGTTGGCCATTGGCAGTTTATATTTGTACTGTGCCCATAAATCTATTAACATACAAACATAACTGGATTACTTTCATATTAAAAAAAGGGTTTATCTCCTTTTTGTTCTGCTGAAAGTCTACTTTGTTACAGATCATATGAAAAATATTTTATTAGGTTTAAAAGTCACATCTGGCACATGGAGATGGACAACATATTCAGTATGGTCGCTGGTAATCTGACTCTGTTGTGTTAAAAAAAAAAAAATTGTAGCTAAATAGGGCTTTAGACATGTCACCATAATATTACATACATGTAAATGTACAAGTATGTGTAAACAGAATTTAAAGATGGGTAATCAGAACTTGCTAGAACCTGAGACCTAGAGGACTAAAATAAAGAGTGCTTGAAATGGCTGCACATTCTTTTGAAGCTTGTATTGTTTAAGCAGGACACAGGGCTATTTAACCTAGCACTGACAATGACCATGTTTATTAAAAAGTGCTAAGTGAAATGGACTGTGGGTATACCGCTTTTTAACCTGAGACAGGAAGAAGTGCTATGCACAGCTTCATATTCACCCACACACCATCACTCAGTGATAGCACCAGATGTGCTGTATTTAAAAAAAAAAAAAAAACTCAGGTGGATGGAAATCTAACTTTCCAATATGTTGTACAGTGAGTACTGGCCCAGTTTCAGGATTAAGTAGGACTTAAGCTGAATTCTTTCAGCCATTACTGTTTTTATTTCCTGGGGGAGCAAAGCGGGGCACAAGGCAGCATGCAGCCATTTAGAGTTCAATTTTGCCTCGAGTGATGTTGATGATACAGCCACATTAAAGCACAGAAAATGAAAATGAAAAGCTGAAGATAAAAATAATTATAGACTACCAACACGCTGCATAAACACAACGGACTGACTGAAGAGATGAAAAATAGAAGAAAAAAGCCAGACTACTGAGAGGATGAACTAATCAAGCTCCCAGCCAATCAGATTCTCCATTTAAGTGTGTAAGTTCCATTAGCGGCCGACCTCACCTATTGCTCATCACCTCATCATGACAGCGTGCTCGCCTATTGAATTTTCTCTGGCTTTTAACACTAAAGAGCTACTAGCTGGAAGCATGCTACTTAGACTGAAATGGAACTAGGGCATAATGATGTAGTCGATATGTAACTTAGTCAGGGGACAGAGAGGTAATCCATCATTCTCGCACAACCATTAGGCGGCTGATTTCTCCACTAATTAAACCACTGATCATAGAAAAGCAGAGAGCTACAGTGACAGAGAAAAGAGCTGATGGGAACAATACTGAGGTGGGGGAGTGAGTGAGGGGATGCTATTGTCTCTTCACACAGTGAACTCTTATGAGGGTGACAGTGGCAGGCTGTGCCACGCTAGCCCACATGAGGCTACAGAGTTTCCCCGAGGGCTGGTAGCCACAGAGCTGAGAGTAATCAGAGCATTAGACTAGACTCCTTTCAGCTCTTTCTCTAGTCTCCACTCCACTGTCCTACCCTCAGATCTAAATATGGCTGCCTTTCAGGGCCACACAGTTACTATTTTTATTCCAGTTGCGAATCTTGATCATTTTTTCTTCCCTGTTAAAATTTAACAGCAGGCGTTTCTATTTTTTCCTTTCTCACCATATCAGTCTCTCTCTCTTTCACAAAAAAGGTATGTCATACTAAAAATGTCAAGACAGATGAATTTCAGCATTGCTCTGCCTCCAGCTCTTTTCCTGCTACAAAAAAACAAGAGCAGGCTTATTTCTTGATGTCGGCTATTTAGCAGGACACACCACAAATCTGTAAGGGATCGGCCACCTCATTTGTGAAGGGTATTTGTCACCTCTGTGGCATTTGTGGAGAAGTTGCCCTGGAGTACAATCATTTTGTCACCCTACTCCAAAATTCCAAAAGAAATATGTAAAAATAACTTAGAACACGCGCCATTGGAATACTTGATCTCTAACAGGACCCCATTGTGAGACTATTTGTCTTGCTACGAGTCATAACAAATTAAACAAATACCAGGATGCCTGACAGCCATTACAGGTCATATTTTGGAGCCGTAGCTGAAAGCTCAGAAATAGATTCCACTGTGTAAAGGACGCACTGTTAATTTAGGAATGTCTCAAAATACCAACATCTGCTACTGTACAAAATTTAAAGTCAATGCTCGCTGACATGTGTGAAAGCTCTGTGTGCCACATATTCAGTCTATGCCACTGTAAGCTGCTGTATTATGCATAAGGTCACATATAAACTCTACTATTATCTCTGTTGATGTCTTGATTGCAAGACAGGCAAGCACATAAAAGAACGACACGTATTTTTCTTTTAAAAGTTTGTCATACTCGATTCTAACAGACAAACTTTGTTGTCTTTCATCCATATTATTTTTATAATTGGCTATTACGAGGAAAACCTATTTTTGATCCGGTTGCTTAAATGGTGAATGGTAAATGTGTTCAACGCATTTAGTCATACTATATTCTCTGCAATCCCTGTCACAGGCTGACAGCTATGCCAACATATAATTTCTAATATATTCAAGTCACGAATGGGGACTGAGAGACAAGAGTGCTGACAGCTGAGAGCAATGGGCAACTCAACAAGATCCCTGCAGGGCACAGTAACAGCTCCCAGCAAGGGGGTAGACATGGTGAAGGAATCATTTTACTTTTTTTGAGAGAGAGAATTCAAGCAAACACAAGTGCACTCACACAGACAACTGTTTAACACCGCATCTTATCTCCCCCACCACGGTGCACAGAGTATTGAAAAGAGGATGCAGAGATTTTCTGCTTTTACTGAGAATAATCTCCTGGCAGTAGCAACTTGTACACACAAGGCAACCTTTGACTTCTAAGCAGCGTGTGACTGAATTCCTCTTACCCAGAGTGTCTTTGATGTTCTTTACAAGCGAGCCTTTCTTCAGGCTGTTCTTGCGCTCAACGTAGTTTGATGGCACATATCCCGTTTGATTGGAGGCGTTGCGGACACGCCACCAGGTCTTCGAGTCGTCCAGGAGGAAGAGACGCTCATTTTTACGGATGTCAAGTTCCTGGTCCTGCTGGGCCGTGTAGTCCCACTTGGCTACAACAATCACCTCCTCTGTCATCTTTCATGGAGTCCTCCTGTGGGGGGGAAAAAGGGACCTGGAGTGAGCCAAGGACTAAAACCCTTTGCAAACTGCCATACAAATAGTGTACATCAGTATACACATTCACTTATGTGCTATTAGTAAGCACATAAGGTAATTATTATAAGGAAATATCGCCTTTGACTGATTACCTGACTCCAGCCATTAAGCAAGTTATATTTAATCTATAAATCACAACCATAAACTTGTTCTTTTTTTCCTTATTAACCAGATTTGCTGTCCAACATTATTAACAATGACAAATACAAAGACTGCAAAAACGTCTTTTACAAAACATCAAAATATGGTTTTTTTTTCCCCCAATGCAAAGGGTAATTTAGAGGTGAGTTTGTGTGAGGCTCTGCACTCCTGTGACACATAAGAAGTCATTACAAAAATAATCCACACTCATCCCTGCACACAGCTATTAAACCGCTTATCCCAGCTCACACTGGGCATTATTCTGCATACACCCTGTACGGTGGTTCCAGTCTATCAGAAGGCTAGATTACATAAGCAAGCTAAATATGACAATCTCATGTTTGTGAGTCATATTTAATCAAAATTTAAATAGATAATTCCTTGGATGGAGACTAGAACAACTTGTCAAACTGCTAATAAAATTCTTACTGGCAAACTATTTCTTTTTCAGGATAACGGCACTGAAAACATCAACCCCTCAAAAAAAAAAAAAAAATAAATAAAATAATTCTCAAAGGACTTCTTTGGTAGAAAACAACAAAAACACACAAAATCAATTTGTGTGTTCATTTTGCATTCACCCTCTCTAGCACGCATACACATGCACATTACTTTGCCTATTAGATTTTTCTGACAGACAGTGAGCAATTACATGCTCTACTTCACCAAGCTTTAGGTAAGGTCATTCGACGTGAGGCTGCTAGACCACCTTAACTGCTTCAGGAATCACTTATGATGCAACCAAATTTTGGGGAATCTGCACAGAGATATAAGGAATGTTTGATGGAATTTTTTACTCCAGTTTGTGAAAATCCGCTCTGTGATAAAAGCCACCTTGTGGTATGAGAACCATCTTAACAATCCAGTTTACATTTAGCTCTCTGCCAAGTTAGGAGTCTACAAGTGGAAGCGCGATTACTTCAAGACGTGACTGACAAGAAATTAGTGGAGATTAGAAGGAGCGTTTTGAAGATAAGGATAATTTAAATAATTGACCGTTGAAAGGGGTGTTATAAAGCTTTTGTGCCATCTATTGCCAAGCAACGTAATGAAATAAAACTGCCTGTTTGATATCTACGGTCTAATCTAATGTAAGGCTATCAGGAAGCTATTGTGAGGCACCAAATTACAGCAGTAACAAAGTTCAGGGTTCAAAACAGACATCAATATCTACAGCACAATCATGGGGAGCATATGTATGAATTTTACAATATGAGCACAACAGTACCTGGACTGGACACAAGGGAAACAATCAGTAGCACAGATTTATAATGCAGGGGGATTGTATGTTCCCTTACGCCAATAATCATTTACATTTTAGTCTTTAATGAGAGGGCATAGCACAGATAAAGAACAACCACAAAAGAGATTTATGACTCATGAGAAGAGGAGCTGCACAAATTAGACCGTATAAAAAGATTCCATTACTGGTGGAACGATTGATATCTTCTGGGTAGGCTACATTTTATGAAATGCAAATGGAAGCACTCTAAAGCTCCGGCTGTTTTTTCAACCGGAGAGATTCAATTCGGCTTCAATTAGGCCACGACCGCAGAGACAGTGCAGCCGATACAGAATACATTCTTACAGTTACAGCCGAAAGCAGGGTTGTGTGTCACTGCACGACAGCGTCTAATAGCCGCTTTCTGTCTCTGCAACAGAACAATAAAAACTGAAATGCAACAGTTTGAGCAGATGAAATCTTCACTCATGAATGTGTCTCTGCTTGCCGTCACTAAGGCTGTCAAACTGGATTTCTTCACGGGCTTGAGCACGGACAACAGAAGAAAGGAAAGGAGGAAGGTTGTGCAATGCTATCATAGCTTAAGTTCACCCTAAGTTAAATTACTCAACTTTCCAGGAGGTGACAACTTTAAGTGCAGTACAAAGAATTCAGTAGAAAAAAAAAAGAGACAGAAAGGACAGTTTGGTATTCAGGAAAAGACAAAAAGCAGCAGCTGTGTTTCTTTGGAGAGGGCAGGAAATTGAAGTGAAAAGACAGATTTATGACAAGATGAGGGACAGTGACGTCAACTCTTCCAGGAGACAGGAGGTATGTGAACGTGCTGTGGCCTTTATCTGCCACAGGCTACAGCTTCTAGGCCGAGCTACTTCGGTTGCACGATTACACTAAATCTGAGGAAGTCCGATTGGTTATATGCTGCATAATATTTTACAGTTGTCGCTTTTAAGATGTTGTATAAAGCACATAAGAAATTTTCAACAGCAATAAATCTGGCCAGACTTCTACACAAGAGTGGTTGTTACACTCACTCAGACCTTCGAGCTGAAAGTTGTTTTCACGCTTGTAGTGCAACTAAATTTGAACAAATCGAGTAAAAAGCAATTACACTGATGCCTAGATCTGAACTCATTCGTGGTTATACTTTTGACAAACAAATTAACAGCTGCGAACATGCAACCAACTCATTCACTCAACCGATTTGCTGTCATCACAAAATCTCAGTGCCACATATAATCCATTGTATAAACTCTAGAGCGTAACAGCAGGTCTTGCTGCACTTAACTGAACTTTATGTGCTCACTTTTTTCCACCCCACTGGTGTCACCCCAGTGAGTACTCATTAAGGAACAACTGATGATTATTAGATGAGACTGCAGTGACAAACAGGTAGAAAACACATGAAAAAAAAAGGCCACAGTATCTTCAAGTTATGGGGGAGTGCGAAATGAGTCAGCCTTATGCATCTGTTGATATCAGCTTACTACAGAGAGTGTTTGAGCAAAAACATAAGTGAGTAGTAAGGCTAACCAAAATAACAAAACTAATCCAAACTAAGACCGTCTTAAATGTCAGTATAAACTCTGTAACAATGACACACTGTCTGATTAATACATTAAAGATCCATTTGAAACTGTTAATCACATTCTTCATTAATCAAACCACAATTTAGGCAATGTTATGCCTAAATTGTAGGCATAACATTGCACAGACATGATGCAATAGTGTGGAGATTGCAAGGCAGGAAGGCTGTAGCTGCTAGCACTGCTAACTTTTGTCGCAATCTACCATCCAGATGTCTGTGCAGACACTCCTTAGGTTGAGCAGTTTTGGTTTTTTTTCCAGTTGTTGGAAAATACTAAACATACAAAGCACAACTGCTGAACAGCAGCAAAACAAAGTGGTTACACATTGCACCAGAGTAACTGAATAACATGTGACCGTTTTTCCCCACCATCCTATCATGAGCACTGCACCACCTATCAACCATGAGGCCAATTTCTGTCTCTTTGCTATCCTTGCATCAGGCAGAGTGATGGCAATGCTGCTTCAAATAAAATCTGTCGTCCTCTGTCAGCTCTCATGTATGACACAGTGGCAGCTGTATCACAGCTCACTGTGATACCCACATCGCTCTTGCTGTTGAAATGAAATCCATCAAGGCAGTTAATACAGAAATCAGTCTGAAAGCCTTTTTTAGATACAGTGAACTGAGGTTAAAAACAGGATCTGCTAAAGAAAGAAAATGAGATAGAATTGTCATTTAATAGGAGCAAATGACTTCCTTGGTATTGTTAACAGACAGGACAGGTGGCTAAACAAAAAGGTCTCTTTCTGCATGAACACACACAAATATACAGGAAAAGAAAATAAACCAATTTAGGCGAGTGTGAATCTGAAAAGAGGGGGAAAAAAACAAAAACAAAAAAACACCAGTGCTTCTCTCATAACCCCCCGTTATTCAGCTAAGAGAGTTATGAGAGAAAAGATGAGCGGCAGACTGCTGAGCTGGGCTTCACCAGCACTTCACAACTCCCTTCAATGGGGGGGGCGGGCGTTTAGAGGCCCTTTCAAATGTGCACAAAGAGAGGGAGAAAGTAAAAGAGGATTATGAAAAAAAACAGGGGATGTTTAAAGGGGGAAAAAAAAACGTCTGGCAGAGCTTTCCGTGTTCAGCATTCAGGTCAAAGCTAGCCAAAATTCAGCCAATGGGAGAACACTTCCACCTCCCCCCTCCACTCCACACTGTTTGCAATAGTTGCTTCTCACAGGAAGGAGGACTGCTTTACTCCCTGCTGGCGATCAGTGTCGGAAGCATTTTGAGTGCACTGAACAGACTGAAACATGAGGAAGCCAGATTCACTGCTACAGCCACTCTGGACAAGGCTCTGCGATTTAACGATGCCTAATGGTCCTCTTCACAGAATGATTCGTCTCCAGCAAGATAACCATGCCAGAGCAGCATACAATGCCTTTCACATACAGTCAGTTTTGACAATATTTTCCACATGTATGCCTGCTGCTGTCTCATTTACCCCAGTTTTGCAGGCTGAAAAAGCATGGCAGCTACACTGTTAAACAGCAATATGTTACATCCTCTCGATAGGCTTTCAGTGCATCACCCACTCACACACAAAGTACATTTTCTGTCTCTCACGGCCCTTCAACAGAGGGTGTGGTATATGACATGAGCTCATCTGCCTCCGTATTGAGGTTGGTGAGTGCTCTTCAGTTTCAGGAAAATAAATGGGTGCTATACACATGGATGCCATCAAAATAATAACAAGAAAAAAAAAGCCCAAACTCAAACCACTCGAGGACAGCTCGAATACAACACCAAAAGCGCTTCTTGCTGTCTTCTCAAAATAGGACTGAGAAGAAGGCACACTCAGACCACACAAATAGAACCCAGCCTGCTATCACCATACCATATGACTGAACATCTGAAGACAGAGGAGGCTTTATCAAATTCAACTTTTCCAAAGCTGCAAAACACAATCTAAACCAGAGAACAAACACAGCCAACTCTAGTAATAACATACCTAAAAATCCAGCCCTGTTTTATGATGATTCCATTAAGTCTGAGCAGCAGACCCTGAAAGAAACATATAAACAGAAGCATCCAAAATTAAAGCCAAATAAATGTTAGAGTATGAGGTTTTAAAGTGATACTACACTATCCAGCACTTTGCTTTTAAGTTTGGGATTTGTGGATGAGATTAAACAAAATCAAAGGCAGGCTAAGGCATCCTACTATTATTACATACTTCAATTGCCTTATATTGGGGCATTTAGCATTCAGTAACTTTTTAGCATCTCTTAAAGTTTTTTTTTCCTCTATATAAGATCAGTTTATGTACTACACAGCCTGTGATTAAAGTTCCAAATCCTCTGTGCCTGTAGAGTGAATCTATTTAAACTATAATTACAAATGCACAGAGCCCCAAAATACTAAAATTATGCTTTTTTGTTGCTGCGTTGAGCAAACAAAATATGATTATATGCACACAAGCCACAAGTTAATATGCTGAGCTTGTACAATTCAGGTGCACACAGTCACCTGAAAACAGAGTTTAGAAAGTTTTCTGTTTAACACTCTAAATGCAATATACTAAAATTCCTGCTGCTCTAGCAGAAAAGCAAGCAACTGTTCCCATGAGCCGAGCTGGAGCGCAAGCATTCAGCACACAGATGGCAATCGTCTTCACAAAAGCGCCAAATTATATCCAGCATGTCAACTCGTATTAAAAGCTTTGGGTGTTTGTATTAATGAGAGTATTAACTGCTTCTCATGGGGGGAAAAAAAAAAATTCACTTGACATAAGGCCAAACAAACAAGCAGAGTCTTGCTTTTGGGGCCTGCTTGCTTAAAAGCACTGGAAGTGCTAGTAAGGGCTTTTGATACCTTTTGAGTATAATCAGAGCCAGTGGTAGCAAGGACCCCCCCACACCAGAAAACAAAAAAAACATCATTGAAGTTTTAGGGTATGTAGGGTACATTGAAATTAATTTTCAGTTGCCATAGTATACTGTGCATTTTTATATAATCAATAAAAATCACTCCAGTTCCCTTCAACCACTGATGCAGCAATCTTGCACAGTCACATACAACACAACCATAAATCTTAAGCTGCCTAAAAACCAATGAAAGAAACTTCCTTCTTTAACAGGACCTTCCTCTCTACAAGCAATTTTTCACATGTCACTTTTATTTTCTGTCATGACTTCAGCTCTTCTCTCCTATACAGAGCCAAAATTGTTAAATCAATCTCCATGACAATAATCACTGGGTGGTCCCTTTTTCACTCACAGGGGTTTAAAAAAAAAGGGGGGGGGGGGGCAGCAGAAGACTGTCTCCAAATGCCTTAGAAAGACACCATTAATTTTTTTTTAAAAAGGAAAAAGGTTGGTGTTAACACATTTTATGGTAACTTATGTATTTCATGTTAAAATTACATAAAATTATATATTTATCACCAGTGAATCTGTGCTGAATGTGAAGTGTTATTTAATCTGTTGATGTTAAGATGCAGCTGTACAATATCAGCTAATCAACAAATCAGTGATTACTACAGCAGGACATGATGTGCCTTACCAATCCCTGCATCACACATGATTTCTGCAGACAAATGGTAGGTGTTGTTTTTCCTACTTAAGCATTTCTTATTTAAACTCTTTTTTTAAATGATTGCATTGTGAGTTGCTGTTTTAATTAGCATTTTTTAATTTAGCCACACAACAGTGAAATCACGTTAATTTTATATCATTATTCCATCATAATGATTGCAGTGAACGATGATAAACAACACAGAATCCCTACTGCATTGAGTTCCTGCTAAATTCCCTATTTTCTCTCCTCTTCACGCTTAAATAGCTGACTTCTAACTTAGGTTGTTTTCTCTACTCCTTGATGCCTACTTTAACTCCCTTCAATAACAGTGCAGAGCTTGTTCACTTTGCACACCTCCCTGCACTCCAAACACATGACACTGCTCTACTGTGCACCTTGTTTTCTGTAAATTTCATAACCCAAACCTCTGTACACAACCTCTCCCCGCTCCAAGCCATCACCTATTAGCATTGTTTTTCTTGAATCTGTTTTATCCAGTTTTGTAGCCCTGGTTCACATAAGGAATAGGCGGTCTCTATTTTTAACAGTGTGATACTCTAGTATTCATCTCCCTTGGCAGGACAACAAAAGGCAAGCATTGTAAAGCACAGTGGGGCGAGTGTAGTGAACACAGCTTTGATGTACAATGGCGATGTTTTCTCTCGATTGGAGGGGAGACAGAAAGCACCTGAGGTAATGCTGTGTTTGTGTCTGTGACAAAGCTCGAGAGAGAGCGATAAAGAGGGGGGGGGAAATATGGGAGCGTGAAAAGGGTCACTTCCAAGCCAAACACCAAAGATGGTGCAGTGGCTTTAAGCTACAGACATGTTTAATTAAGTGTACCAGACTATTTTTCTAATCCCTCACCATAAATCATGCCTCCAAGGATCTGCTCTCTGCACATCAAGACTAAAGTGGGGCCCAAACACTAAGCTTTTTCAAAAAACAAGTCTTTATGTTGGTTAATTGTATTGCAGTCTGGGAAGGGCTTTGGAGTTTGCTGATACAGGTATGCAGGACACATGATGACCACTTGCTACCTGCAACTACTATTATTATTCCCTGCCCTGTCTCATACAATCACAAATTTACTCAATCTCACACCACACTGACTTACATCACACTAGAGAGTTGCTACGACTGATTTGACTGGGTTGCATATTTGTGTTCTCAAATGCATCTCCGTCAAAGTAATGTCTAGAAAAGCTCAGGGATTGAGTCCCTGCATGAAAACTGCTTAATCCTGTGTTCATGTCTGCTGCATTATTTGTGTGGATTGCAGTAGACCAAAGCAGAGGACAGATGGTTGGACTTGGGCAACAGTGAGAAGGAAGAATGCTCAGTGCATCATGAGAAGCCCACAGCATCCTAAGCCTAGCAGCGTAACTAAAGAATGGTTCGGGGTCACCTGATCTAGTCGTAACTATAAGCTTTATCAAAGTCTTAAGTGTGATCCTAAAAGTAGAGTCTGTCTTTTTCCTGAATCCAAACTGGGAGCAGTTCACGGGCCTGAAAGCTGAAAGCTCTTCGTCCCATTCTACTTTTAAACACCCTAGGAACCAGAAGTAAACCAGCAGTAAAGTGCTCTATTGGGGCGATATGGTACTATGAGGTCTTTAAATTAGATGGGGCTTGATTATTCAGGATGACGTCCTGTATATGAGGAGAAGGATTTTAAAGTAAATTCTGGATTTAACATAGAGCCAATGAAGAGAAGCCAATATAAGAGAAATATGCTCTTTCTAGACTGTTTCAGTATTGTAAAATCACTCAAACAAGTGTTAATTCATTCAAAACAATCAAGTCTGTGGGACACAGACCATCACTGGATTACTTTGACACTGAAATCTTAAAACTGGACATGTCTCAGGCAAGTTCAGAAGAATTTCCCACTCTTGTCCCATAAGTCTTTTGCAACCATCTTATAATCGAGATCAGAAACTCGAGTGTCTATCTGGCCCTCATAATTAAGGCTGTTAAGTGTTACTCACTAAAATAGCATATTTAAGTTTTCAAAATATGTGACTCCCTTCTGACTACTTGTGCACCTCAATTATATGGCCTTGGACCAGACCATTATTGTAATATGGTAAGGTTCTGACCTGTGATGCATACCAGTTTATCAACATATGCCAGCACAGAGCACACAGAAAATCCCAGTATTTTCTGGCCACCACCAACCAGATTTAACAAGTACTTTGTCCACTTTCCTGAAAATTAAATTCAAGTTGAACAGTTGTAATAGTTGTTTTGGCACACAGGACATGAGCACTCCTGAGACACAATTGCAAGTGTTAATAACATGATTTCCAAGGAGCAGTCAAAAAATAGCAGCAGCACTGAAATCAGTCCAGACATGCACAAGGTGGTGACTTGAATAAGGAAATATGCCAAATTTAAATTGGGTACTTTTTTTTTTTTTTTTTTTTTTTAATAAAAAAACTTTTTTTAAAGGT
>VUQG01005417.1:9699-24678 GCA_015106755.1 Etia nguti | reverse complement strand
TTTTTTTTTTTTTTTTTTTTTTTAAATATATACACATTTCACAAAGGATGTTAACGAAGTGGACTTAAAATTTAATATCCTTTTGTTCTGAAATTTGCCACAAAATAAAAAGCACTTATTTAATTTTTTTGTAGGTACTCCTGGTTTCCAAATAAAAAGTTAAAAGGATATAGATATAGGATTGCTGGGTTTGCACATCATTAGGGTCCCCTGGGTTGTAGGGTGGAGTTTCGCCTGCTCGCACTTCTTCATGATGCATCCCGTAAAGGCATAATTGGATTGGGATCTCGGGGGTTTGAAAGCTGGGTCATCACCTTGGGCTCTATGCCATATTCATCAAGAAAGAATATTCCTGACAAGAATTGTCTTTTGTTTTTTAGATTTGAGGGAGGGGGGATTAGCCATTTGGGGGAGGCAGCGCCCTTGCACTTGCGGTGTGTTTTGTCTGTCTGTAACTACGTTTATGTCCACATGAATGTCAAGTCCCAAGGTTTCCCAGGAGAACACCGTAACAATGATTAATCTTTCTCTCTTCACCTGTCAGCAATCAGTGTATGAAAATGCATGCTGTGGCATCTTCATAAATGAATAAATGGGGTTATGAAATAACGTACCAGATACAGCTGCCTCAGTACAGCTGTCCAAATCATTTCTATGAAGTTGGCTACAGCTGGACCCCTCAATTTTTTCCCCCAACAATTTCTTCTTAATATGAACTGTTCTTCCAGAGGATACTTAATTATAAGGCAAACCGTCACTAACTATGATCATTTTAATGACATCACATACAAAATTTTGTTAAGCTATGACATCCACATTGCTTACTATGGTATAAAATGTTGATAATTCAGAATAATAATACAGAATTAATTTTATTAAACGTTTATTGTTAAGTGATAGACAGTGTTCAGATTTTCTCTGAAAAATCTTCCACTTTACTTTTACCTTCTACTTTTATCTAGGATATTATCTGGTCCCAGCCCTAAATACAGAATTTAACACAACCACAGTATATCAATGATATGCTGTCAAATGGTGAAAAACCCTGTCTGATTATGTGTTCATTAAAGTAACTTGGAAATGATATACACGTACTCTGCAAAAACAATACTTTCCCCAAGAGTTAAATCACTATCAACATTCTTCACTTTCAACTGCATCACAATGTTCCCTCACTACAGGAAACAAAAACTAGTTTCTTATCTTTTTGAGATTGCTGCGTCCCATTCATGACTCACAAAAATGTTGGATAGTTTAAAAAGACCTGATCTGCAATGCTGATGTAAAGTAAGGCATACAGAAAACAAATCACAGAACAATAGCTCACAACTAAGCAAGTAACTGCTACTATGACTCACAATACAACACCCTCCAGGAAGTTATTATAATAAAGCATGTTTGACCACTGAGAGCTCAGGTTCAAAAAGCCCTTACTTCTAATGCACTCGTTTACCTTAACTAGAAAATATGACGAACTGCAGATTCCTCTCAGTGTAAACATTAGATCTTGAGTACACTTTATAGCAGGAGCACAAATATATCGTGTGTGTGTCTGTCAGTACAAAGCAAAGTACTAATACTAATGGATTAGTACAAAATTTGGTTGTTTCCTAGTATGAGTGGAAGTTTAAACTCTAGACATGATGCTCTAGGATAGGTGCACCACTACATGTATTATTTTTAAAAAACAAACAAAAAACAGGAACATATATAATCAAACATCAAAGAAGCAAAAATCGAAAAATGAAAGCATTTTTACTAATATGTTTTACTCTCAAAAAGCTAACTTGACAACGGTACAGCGACCATAAGCATGCACATACAACTGTATGCAATTTGACTGTAGTTTAACACATTAACATGGAAGTTAAACAATTCAAAATGTCTGTTGTGTGCATAAATTGCTTCTTCGACTTAAAGCATTACATTATTTAAAAGGGGTAAGATTGCATGCCGTGCACTAGCAATGGTCCAACGCTGTATGAGGAAATAACCACCCAATGAACCAATGCACTCATTTCATGTTAACACTGCACACTCTCAGAACATGTTGTGAAAGACTACGTTTGAAAGTGAGGAAACAAGAACACTGAGCAAAGTCTTCTGAAACTACTCTACACCCATTCTTTTTTTGTGTAACATGAACTACTGCTGACTATAAACCATCCCAAGTTTTACCTTCTCTCTGTGCCTTCAACTCCATTTGGTTTTCATTCTACTCCCCCCTTGGCTATGGACCTGAATTATTCTCTTTGATCAGATCCTACATTGAAGCTCCCAAGAGAGAACAGACTGATGTAGTAATACCAATGCAGAAAGATTGGTGCAATTTAATGCAGACCTGTTGAACAACTTCTACACCCCTGTGCAGATGTGGATAATTTACAGTATTTATTCTTTATTCAAAGGATGACCTTTGACAGTGGCTTGTTTATAAAATAGTATGTCCCTAAGTCTTCAATAAGCAGATCTCCTAAGTAGTATCAATGTAAATATAACCCTGTCATATCAGACTTTGAGTGCATACATTTGTTTCCTTTACTCAGGGGGCTCATTTCTTTTCCACCGACCTCACAACGATCAAAAACAATCCTGCAAAAAGGTCTCACAGTTAACACACCATAAAGCCTCTCTTTATCCGTAAAGTATGGGAGAATAAATGGAATTTATTAAAAAAATCTTTCGTAAAACAGCATGTAGTGAAATTATTTTAGGCTTCTGAAATTGTGATTTTTGGCATTAGTATCAGAATCTGGGATTTTTGTTTTCTTTTTTTTTTTTTTTTAAATCTGAGCCTTTTTTAGATATTCTGGTCAACCACTCTGCTTAATGATCAGTATATAAAAACACTACCAAAAACAAAGATTTTGCATACTCCATCTACATTCCTATGCGTCTGCTCTGTGCACTAATGTTCACCGCATCTGAAGAAAACATTTTCCAGGATAGTTTACCATGTTATTCATTTTCCCTGACCAAGGATGTTCCATGATCTATATTTATCTACATTTTCCAAGACACTTGGGAACTCTTTAACAATCTTCAAAAGAAAGTTGTTAAAGCTTCTCTGCTTCTCTTTCTTGCACATGTTTATTTGTCTGTATTAGATAACTGTTTTGGCGTCATACCCACGGAAAAACCAGAACAGTGCGGTGAAAAATGAAAGTGTCAATACGTCAAAGCTACATCGCCTTTTAATGAATATACAGACAAGGTCCATTTGAGTTCTTGGCAGCCATGTTTTAATATCAGCCAACTAAGTTACGGTGGTGCTGTATATTCTCTATGATTTGAGGGACGATAAAGCTGGAAATGTGCCATTTCATGCCATCAGTGTGTTCTCCTTGCTGACCACTGCTTTTGCTGAAAATGTAAACAGTTTAAATACATCTTACCATCTGAGCTCTCCTGCTCATATTATATGGTTTTCTGCACCACAGGCTTCCATAGCTTGACATTTTACACTACACTTCAGTGCCGATTTAGTGTGGCCTGAGCGCCGGATGCCATTTCTGCTTCCCCGACATGCAGATGATATAATTTCTTCCACATAAAACAGTGAAGCACCGTACACGCATCTGCCGGCAGCTCTGTCTGCCCTCCCAAGGTCGCGTTCTAACAACTGTAGCTCTGCCAAGCCAAAAAACAGCAGATTGGGTGAATAGATGTCCTGTAGCAAGTGTATATGACTGTGTGCATGTGAAAGTAACAAAGAGACACTCAACAGCACAAAAACAGAATGTATGCAGTATTTGATTCTCAGGAGACCCCTGTGGCATTCTGAGCCTTACATCTCATAAATAAAGAAGGATTTCCTTCAGCTGTAGCCATGTGTGTGAGAGAGGCTAAAAGAGAGAGAGAGAAAGAAGGGCACAAATGGATTAGGGGATGCCTATCATATTGCTCCCAGCAACTGAATCAGCTCCCAAGCACGCAGCAGTATATTTGAGGATAAATACAAGACGACATAATATCTTTAAAGCCTAGATTTTATCAAGTACATGACCTGGTGATTTCACACGATAACCTTTCCTAAAAGCAAAAATATCCAACTTGAGTTATTCCAAAGCATTAGTCCGTCCTTGAACAGATTTCATGGGCTCCAAGTTATGTCTTGGTGAGCCAAACTGTCACACAGACGGTAGCTGTGACTGCATTTGACTGAAGTTCAGAGAGGCTGTCTCTGCAGTTCTTACATCACACGGAACTGTGATACAAGCCTGGGAAAATACAAGTCAAATAAAGTTAGTAGGCCGCTAGACAACAGTTGTAATCCAATTACTGCATAGATCATAAATATTCAGTAGCAGCAGCATAATCGGCATAAATTATTTCATACAAATCAAGACAAAACTGGGTCATTTGACTAATGGCGTTGATTAATCAATTTATTCGATTAATGGTGCAGCCCATGTTCAGAGGCACATCAGGCTACAAAACACTGCTCAGCAGTTTGTAATAATTTAGGTTTTCAGGCAAGGCTAATGTTGGTGTCTAACATTTGATGATAACATCTCTAATGCTAATGGAACTAAAGGGCTGCCAGTTTGGGCTATATAACACTACCAGATGTGTAGCTAAAACCTGCAGCGGCATATAGATGTTCTGTGTTATGTCTTGTTTTCTTCACCGTGTAACTGTGACAACAATGTTTAGCTCCTGTATTGTATAAGCTGTAGACCGGGTGGCACGTTTTCACAAGAGTTGAATTCCATCCATATAATCCCTCCCATAATGCATGCCCCAGCAAATGCACACTGTCTGCTCTTACTTTCTTTTTCTCCATGTAGTGTGGGGATTTCCCTTAATCTCAAGGATTTCTGAATCATCTTGTGGGAAATTACTTAGAATCACATACCCGGTTCTCTGCAGACTAAAGTCACAAGCTATCGACAAACTTGCTCTCAAAGTCATACTGATGAGAATTCAATACAGCCCTTTAAGATAAGCAGCTGGGCAGTGGGGCAAGCTACAGTGCATGCCCTTGGTGCACAGATGGCTACGAGTGCATTATTTTAAATCTAATAAATTTAGAAATAGGCTGGTTTTGCTGATCTAGGTTTGCAACTATGCTTATCTTAAAGACGTGTAAACTGGAAAAAAGCAGTCCAGAACACAGACAGAACAGTCTCAGATCAGTTAGGATCATCTCAAGTCCATGAACCTTCATAGAGTTTGTCCTCCGTTACACAGTTCAGAGCTGAGGATGCTGAACTTGTGCATCCATATTGCAAGGACTTGAGGGCCGCATGTTGGGTTTGATTGCATTTTTGAATGGCAGCGCAAAAACCCTTAGAATATATAGGAGTCAGAAATTTCTGAGAATATTCAAGATTACAAAGTTATACAAACTCAGAAGATCTCACAATATCACAAATTTACAAAAGAGAGAGAAAAAAAACTTTGCAATATAACATTTTTTGGGGTTCAGGGAGACACATGGCCTCCACTATGCAAGACTGGTACACCCACACACACATCACAGACTCTGCCACTGCTTCCTGTGTATGTTATTGGTAAATGATAACGAATAAAATTTGCAATCATATTTTGCTGAAGAGAACTACATGTGATCTTAGCTCGGAATCACCACAATATCATAAACATTTGGAGTTTAATAAGAAAAATTACATGAACTGAACAAAGAAACACTGATGTGGATAAGGTGAGGGCTTTTAATGCATTAAGAACTAAATTGGAGAGATCAATGATAGCTGGTTCCATCATCCACGCTCATATACCTGCATAGTAAATTGTGTGTAAAGCAGTCCCTCTGTGGTATGAGGAGGTTGATGCAACCTTGCAAAGTAAAATCAGTGTTTTTTGTTGTTGTCATTTTGTTTTGCAAACTAATCTAACCCTATAACATGCCATTGTATGTACTAGACAAACTAAACTGACACAATTATCTACATTTGCACTCAGAGGTAGTGTGTGCCCCTTATAATCAGAAATATTCGGCTGATAAACTCTGAGAGATGAATGAAAGCTTAACTGACTCACAAAAACTGAGGCAAAGCAAACAGCTAGACTGTTTGTACTGGTAGGGCAGTGGATCTTTTGGGAATGTTGGGTCAATTTTCATGAGTCAGAAAAAAAAAATTCTTTTTTTTTTCCTATTATCTGATTCAAATCATCCCATTTGTAAGAGGAAATATTTTCATTTCGTTTTCAGCCTACAACTGAAAACAGTCATGTTTTTAGCTGAATATAAGGCTACAGCCTGCAGCCCACTATCTCTGGAAGATTGGAAACAGGGGAAAGGAGCTTGTATATGTATCAGCAAAAATAACAAACTCTGACTACCAGCAACTCCAAGGTTAACATTATTATGCATATATAATGCATAGCAATGTTCAATCTATTAGAATTAATTCTATGGTTTAATGAGAGAATTACTTCTTAAACTTGGTTTAAGCCATAAACCAGTGACTTCCCTCAAGCCTTCACTGGCTTGCAAGAACATTTTTTTTCCTAAATTGTCAAAACATTGAAAGTCATATTGTAAGTATTTTTTTCTAAATCAGATTACTCCAATTTCTCAAATTAATCTTACTAGGTTTTGATGAGTACAGCCAATTAGCGAAATTACTGGACACGTCATTCCAACCTGTAACAGTGAGAGGCGTGTAATTTAGGAATCAAAGAACGCAGCAGCTGCAGTGGCAAATCTGAATGGCAGGTCAAGATGCCTTCACACTGAGGTTAGAGCTAGGGCAGATTGACTGAAGAACCTATATGTTAGTCCCGGCTGAAGTTCACCACTGGCAGGAATAAAGAACAGCTGGAAAAACATAATTCGGCATTTGAGGTAGTACATGTCTGTGTGCATGTTCCTCGGGCCAACATTAGAGTTAACGATGCTTGAGTAATTTTGAGTAAACAAGGGGGTAAAATCAGTAATAAAGAAAAGTAAACATCATCCCAAATGTGTATTATTATCTTTTTTTGAAAGATTATTTAGCTTGTTAAATTTTATATATAATTTTTTTTTTTTTAATTACCAAATCCCAAGTGACAAGATTATCTCATAAAAACATAGCCAATGTCTCTCCATTGCAGAATGTGCGCCGTATGTGGAATAACTCATCCATTCAGAAAAACTAATCACAAATGTGAATCATAATGTTTACTAGAGTGCGAGTGCCTTTCACAGCGTCCATAGGAATGGTGAGAGCTTGTTAATGAGGCTGAACCGCAGAGGGATGGGAGTAACGTGGGCTGTGATGCTCGGAGGGGAACTTGGATTTTTCTGTGAAATACAGATAAGCAAAGCCCTCATGCTCTGTCTGCACGCCGCCTGTTTCTGCATCAGTACAGCCAAAGGGGAAAACTTTCACTTAATTAAATCAATTAGAGCATGAAGGGCCTGTCGAAGCCTCCGCAGAAAAACAACAGGATGGAATAAACTCACAAAAAGTACAAGTTTTTCCATGAGCCACATAAATTTCTCTTCATTTCATGACTTTTAGATGTTGAAGTCATGCAAATGGTCTGAATAAGATGATGCTGTAGCCTTTAATTAGTCTTTTAAGTTGTTTCTAATCAGAGACCGAGAGAGACTAATATTTTTTGGTAGTAATTTTCACTTTTGATCAATCTAAAGATATTTTAGAGATGCACAAATATTAATACAAAACATAAAATGTGACTTTTTATTTATGTCATTATTTGGACCCAAAGTAAGCTGAGATGTCAAACTTTTGTGCAAAATTTTAAACTCTTAAAGAAAAGTGTCGGGTTTCACCCTCGCTCAGGTTCTCTCTCCACAGCCCAAGTAGCAATTTTCTGCTATGCAATCTGAACCCCATACCTGCTTAAGGAACATGTGGGACAGCAGTGGAGTCTTGATTACTGTTTAATGAGCAGTTCACCGGAAGGTTTATAAATTTAAGGTCATGTTTCTCCACAGAGTGAAGCGAAGCTGAAATCATAATCTGCACGGTAATCTCCCTGAAGACCTCAGAAGCTTTACATCTCCCAGTACTCAAATCTCTATCTATCCATCATTTGAGTAAGAAAACCTGCCAACGTATTGCCTCAAACTTGATAGCTGTCTGCAGAAATATGCCGTCTTCTCTTCTGTTTTTAATATACAATACAATGTCCCTAACTTGCACTCAAACTCGCATCTCAGGTCTCAACCTCAAACTGCAGATTAAAAAGTGTGTAGTTTTGACTCTGTGGACATGAGGATGCAAGACTGAGAAACTGTGCAGTTGTACTCTAACCAGCTTTAATCTCTCACAGCCTCCCCTCCCTCCAGCACTCACCCCTGCCACCTCCCTTTCATCACAGAGCAGGATTAGGCCTGATGCCCAGTGGTAACACAAGGACACTGAAGCCAACAGACTGTTAGATCAGTTGTTGGGCATGAATTAGGAACTCGAACCGGGTGGAAGGGGATGGAGCTGGGAGGTGATGATAGAAATGAAGGACAAGAAGGAGAGAATAGACAAACTTAAGGAACAAAAGAGGAGCACGGGAAAGACAACTGAAATTCTAAACTACTGATAAGAAGCAGAAAGTAAAGTCATCAAAAAAAAAGAAGCCAAAAGCGACAGCCCGGGGTGGTGTCCCACTAGACACTGAATGTTTAGATGCTGATGTTTCAACAGGTGATGTTTCTCATGCCTTTGTTAGCCTATCATAAAGTAATATAAATAAAGATGTTGTGCTACAGGAATAAAGGCGTGAAAGTCTCTGATGTTGTAGAGGACCCAATGCACCAAATGTACTCAGTTAACAATTTAACAGAACAAACAACATATAAGGTGTTTGTTGATTTTGGGGGTCTGTGTGAGCGTTTAAGACACGCAAACTCTCTTGCACTCTGATGTTTATGGACCAGGGCTGGTGGTGAAATGTGGAAAAAGCCTGATGTTCCGACACTGTCCTCTGTGCAGAAAGAACTAGTCTGTTTGTCAATCCAAAGGGCTTTTTGTTTCATTTTGGTTTGGTTTTATCCTCTCCAGATATTATTGCCGTTTATGGCATTTTGAAAAAACACATCTTTTTTTCTTCTTAGTGAGCTGAGCATCTTCAGTTGTAGCAGACGCTTCTCTTACAGGTAGGTACTAAGTTTGGACGAGTAGACGAATATATCGACTATCGACGATGGGCTGAGCCTTTCACCAATCGTTTTTACAAGAGTGATTTATTTATTTGCCCATGAGTAAGTTTGCTAATAATGTTGGTTGAAGCCAAGAGAAGCAGTCAACAAAAAAAATAATAGCGTTTTGACGGCACCCTCTTCCAGCTGCGAACAAGTGCACCCTCCTCAGAGTGCGCCCAAATGCAGCGATTCATTTACTCAAACTCACGCAAAATTTACATCAGGTAGACCCAAATCATAGCGGATTTCCAGATACGGAAAATATAATCAATGCTTCAGTCAAACAGGCCTAGAAACCAGTTGATAATCCCCTGGCAACCGACCCCCTGGTCATTAGGGAAACAAATGTATTCCTAATTGGCGAGCGGCTGCTGGAGACATCTGGCCAACCAACAACCTCTTTATGATTGGTTTTGGTGGATAGCTGATTGTCACAATCAACCGTAGCTCACGTGGACGACACTGACTTGTCTGCAAACACTCGTCAACTACTTCCCAAGTGGTAGTAAGAGACAAAGTGAAAAAAGAGAATGTTGCCTTCAAAGTAATAGCTATGCTTTACCATTAAAACTCCAATAGCCAGCAACATTCAGCAACCAGTGACCAGTGGTTGCCATGATCTCTGGCTAGCTTCTAGGCCCATGTGACTGGAGCCTTAAATTGCCAATGGGATTGAAGCAGACACGTTCAGATGCCATCAGATTAACAGAAAGAGAGGAATGAATGTCTAAATGTTGGCTTCCAAAGGGAAGAAATAATAATCATGATAGACCAATACATTTTTTACATTCAGTTTAGCTATAAAACTCAAAGTTGAAACTCTCACATTTTTTTCCAGGTGCAGTTAAGATTACTAAATTAGAGTTTTAATCAGTAAGATGCATATACTCTTTACTTAGTGTAGATGTATCTTGTGTCACAAAGTTGAACCTGTTAAAGGAACTTTAACAGTTGCCTTTATCTCTGAATTGCTTAGGATCTCTCACATGGTTCACTATCAACTGCATGCAACATTAACCGTCAAGTGCAGGATCTCTATCGTTTGCATAATGGTCACCATGTAGGTCTTCCAAGGCCCAGCCTACCGCAGCCATAAAGAGTTTAAAACAGACACAGCTTCCAGGTTGGTGAACAAAGCCAATGCGGAAGTCCCTAACAATCTGCATCTATCTGGAAGACACCAGATGGTGATAGCTCCAGTTGCAAAGAGATTTATGGTTCTATAAAAGTCTATGGGAAAGGGTTTTTCATCCCTGACCTCTGTAAAAGCTTTTCTACAGAGTTTATGGGCTCAGTCACTAATTTTAGGTTATACTGAATAAATATCAAGTCGGTCTTGAAAAGAAAAGCTACTTTTCAGCTGCTCCCTTAGTGACAAGCGGTCACCTACGCGGATCTCTCTGTGTATTTGATTTGGCAGATTCTTATGCTGGATGTCCTTCCCGATGCAACCCCCAAGGGATTTGTGTCTCCTCCCGGCATCAAACCAGGGATCTTTTGCTTGTTAGGCAAATGTGCAAATCACTACACTGAAAAATCATGTTAAAAAAATAAATAATTGCACAGAATAAGCAACACCTCGGACCAGATGTAGCACAGTAGGATAAGGAAAGGGGAAAATCTTATGATTCTTATGATGATCACTTTATACACTCACAATATCTTTGCATAATTTAACTTTCCATTTGTCAATATTTGTTAAAAACAAATAAATAAAACACAGTGTGCTAAAGTGGTGGACCAACTGGCACTTCCATCCCAGAGCCATGCTGATTATAACATTAAAAAAAAAGAAAAAAAAAAAACATTGATGGGCTGCAGTGACGTGGTTTGAAGGAAATAACACCAACTTTAAAAACAAACAAAGCCTAATGAAGAAAGATTATATTTCACCAACAAGACCACACACACACACACACTAACCTTCCTGAGCCTGTTTAAATAGCAGCATGAATCAACTTTCTTCTCTTACATCACAGAAAGTCATAACTGCATGTACTCTCAGTTTATAATGGATAACTATTCCCCAGATTACAGATGATTACAATGACAGGGCCTTAATCTTGCTTACATCACGATTCTCTTCAGAAGCATTGCTCAGTGTCTTCTCGCAGCATTTATTAATTCTTTCTTCACTCCTAGTAAGCCTTTTCCCTGAGGGACACGAAATGTTATGCTTTCCACATGAAAAAAATAAATAAATAAAATCCTTTTCCATGGACGTTTCCCCCCGCTGTACTGTAGACTCCTGAAAATATTGCTGGAAATAAATTTCTATTACTTTGTTTGGGAGGTCTACACAGAAACCTTTCTTCACATCGTTCCAGACAATGTGAAGAAAGTGTAAATAAAATTACCCTCACTCTTCAAGAGACAGTCCATGTAATATAGGTCATAAAATAAAAGAGGATGACGCAATAGGCTTTAAAACCCTTTTCTCACAGCAGGCATAAAAATAAAGATATATTTCGCCTGCACTTGAAATCTTAAATCATTTAACTACCACTTATGTTATTAGACTATAAATGATTCATTGCTACATTACAGACAATTTAAGATCGCATATGATCGACTCAGCGCCTTCTTCACATTTAAAAAAAAGAGAGAGGAAAAAAAAAAAAAAAAGACCACTTCAAGTACAAATTACATAAATCCGCAAAATGAGAAAGAAGCAAAGCATCACTTGCTCGGAACAAAGTCATTTTCCACTGGCTTCCACTCAAAACAACAGAGGAACAAAATATTGTGTGGGCACAGCGCGGCAGTATGCAAGGGATTTTTTTCTTTTTTAAGGCCCATTAGGCATATACAAGAAAGACGAGCAGAGTAATTAGTCGCAGCTCATAAAAGTGCAATCAAATACACAGAAGAAAGAGGATTTGGATTACTATCTCATATGTAAGAAGGAAAAAAAATGCAGCTCAAATGAAAAACGTGCACATGTTCCAAGTTTGATAGGGAAGGTTAAGAAATGCAGACGAAAAATAGCAATTTGTCACTAAATGCGAGGGCGATATCTACACGCTAGTATTTATATCAAAGTCCTATATACTAAGAAATATTCATGTCATATCATTTTCTCAGAATCGGCACCAAACGTTCATACAATACCGCCTCATCTGACGTCCAGAATATTTTGTTCAACACTTGCTACAAGCTGCCTTCATATCAACTTGAAGTGACAAAGCTCATGCAAGGTGGAAACAAAGTCATATATTAACACCAGTGTTTGTTCTTTCTATCAGATTGGATATGAGGTTAATCATTACCTGTTGTCCAGGCTGCTTCATTCACTTAGGCACATTATGGTAGGAAAAACCATGCATGTTTTAGTACCCAAATGCTGAATCACACACTGGTTTAAAAAAAAACAAAAACAAACGAAAAAAAGCTTCAGTTCATCTCCAGCATTTAACACTTGGCAGACTATTAAAGGGGAAGTTCCCACAGATTGACTCTTAAAATCTTTGACTTTATTAATTGATGATGGCTGCCTGAACGCACCATTGGTTTCAGTCTCCGCAGCACATGGAGGCAATTTAATGTGTGTCATTTTGAAAAGGGCTCTTCTATAAGTCCAGCTTATAATGAAACATGTCAATTATAAATTCCGGAAAGCAGAGGTAATGAAAGACTCCTTTAAACGATGCAATTGGAGCAACCAGCAGTTAGAAAAAGCCCCAAATAATTGGTTTAAAAAGATGGAAAGAGGGAGGGGGGGGGGAAGCAGCATCTGCAAAATTGACTTAATCAGCTTTACATTAAAATGACAGAATTACTTAACATGTGCACACAGTTGGTAATCAATGACTATAAAACAAAAAATATCCCTTAGATTGAAACCTCATTTAAAAACATACATGCAACAGGATACAGCAGGTTTGCAAAAATTATTTGACTCACTTCTACATTACTTTCTCATTTATAACTGTTTATAAGTCGTAAAAATTTTTTTAAAAAAGGCACGGCATGAGTTATTTTAATACCGCTTTTTTTGTCTGCCAATCAAAACTGCAATAATATTCAGCTTACAATCATAGAGGATCAAGAAATGCAGCAAATATTCACTGTGAGGTGGAATCAGACCCAAATTACCCAATCACCATAATTCCCATAACTAATAGTTTCAGGTCAAATTTAGGGTTTAACTGAACCACCACATAATCTACAACACTCATACTAAATGTTACTTGAGTGTGAAGTCAGCCCGAAAAGCTCACATTTCCACTGAGTACATGCAGTTACTGCAATTCTCAGTATCATTAGCAGTCTTTCTAGTTTTAGTCATGTTTCTGATATGCTGGAAATGCAAAGCACTGAAACTCGCGTTCTCTCTTTGCTTTGTGAAGTAATGGAAGTATATGCAATTCACATTTTATCGCTCCATTATTGCACATGCCTACACGGCATACCTGTCATTTCTGAGTGAACCTTGTCCTAGACTCAAGAACATGGTGCTCTTGTCAGAGGGTGTCGGCAGAATAGGTGTGCCACGCAAGTGTACCTGCATGTTGAAAAAAAGAAAAAAGAGAAACTGTGCTTTCTTATAACCTCAGTCCTTGCATTTGCATGCAAATGCAAATTTCCCCCCGTCTTCTAGAATAAAAGGGACTTTAGTTATGGACAATAACTGCCACAGCAAGACAGACAATGCATGCTATTCTCTGCTGCTATTGCTGAGGAGGACGCATGGTGTAGTTACCATGAAAAGCCACTAGACATTCAACACTGACAATCTCGGCATGTGGCACCAGTCGCCAGTCTATGGTGTTTTGGCAAATGTGGTTCATTGTGTAAGCCACTGCGTTTTTAAACAGGCTTGCTGACAAACGCAGTGTATTGTAAATGTAAAAAGAATAACAGAAAATTATGTGGGGTTTTTTTTTTAATTAATTAGAGATATAAATGCGAGAAATTACTCAAACAAGAGCAGATGCCTGAGAAAACAGTCTAAAGGACCTGCTTGAGGATTGCTTAAGTAGCTTGCGCTTACAGGCCTTTAAGAAGTGGCTCCGCACAAAAATTGCTAAATGGTAAAGTTGATAAATTGAAAACCATTTGTTCTGGCTCTAAAAATGAAAAAAGAAAACGAGCCACACAAACAGTGATAATTAACAGTAACCACTCAAACGCAAGGAAAAACCGAGGCTGTAGCACACAGCGTCCAGTGAAGCCACCTCTGAGTGGACAAAGACCCAGCGTCAAACCTACTATAAGTGGCAAGAGCAAGCTGACGTTTTCCTTTACACCAACTTTTACCTCAGCTTGTAACGACATTTTTCCCGGGCAAATTTAACTGAAAACGGTCGTTTAAGCAGCAGTCAAATGGCCAAAGCTGCCAGTCCAACTGCACCAACTTAACACAGTTCATTTGCGGTTACAAGGCTTACCTTAGTGTTCACTCCAGTGAGAATGGGCAAACAGCGACACGCTCAACAACAAACCCCGAACCAGAACCCGCCAATCAAATTGTAAGTTAGGCAGCCCGCGCGAAAGCCGCGAAAATAACCCCCTACATCCACATATCCACGGGTTTCTCTATTTTTCCTTTCTTTTAAAACATGAACCGAGCATGAAGTGTCCGACCTATTATCGCTTGTTTTTTCCGTCGCAGGCTGACTGCCTCCACCTTAATCACTCGTTTCAAGCTTAGTCTATGGGGCTGCCAACTTCCGCTGTTTGCTTTCAAAATAAAATTCCTCTGGCCGTAGAAACGTTGCAGTCAAACGAGCCTGAATTTGAAATCCGGAGGAGATGATGATAGAAGTCTAAATTCCAGGTGGGAAAAATTGGTTTTTATTAAATGTGTTTAGATTTTTAAAGTTTTCTTTTAAAGTTTTAAAGTTTTTAAATCAGATATGTCT
>VUQG01005416.1:39683-65662 GCA_015106755.1 Etia nguti | reverse complement strand
TACTCTAGGAACAACAAGTAAGCCTGCAGTGTGAGAGCGAAGTGCTCTAATAGGGTGATATGGTACTACAAGGTCATTAAGATAAGATGGAGCCTGATTATTTAAGACCTTGTATGTGAGGAGCAGGATTTTGAATTCAATTCTGGATTTAACAGGAAGCCAATGAAGGGAAGCCAACACAGGAGAAATATGCTCTCTCTTTCTAGTCCCTGTCAGTACTCTTGGTGCAGGTTTTTGAATTAACTGAAGGCTTTTCAGGGAGTTTTTAGGACATCCTGATCATAATGAATTACAGTAGTTAACCTAGAAGTAATAAATGCATGAACTAGTTTTTCAGCATCTCTCTGACACAGGATAGACAGAATTTCAGAGATATTGCGCAAATGGAAGAAAGCAGTCTTACATATTTGTCATAACAATAGTGTATGCTAGTGTAAGTAGCAGAAACTGGAAACTATGTAAACTAAGTAAATGAAGCACAAGTATCCAAGATTTCTACATAAACGTACTGTTCCATAACTCAAACAAACATTTAGAGTGAAGTATTCCTTTAACGGTGTTCTAAGACTTGGCCTGGAGATGTTGTTAGTAAATAAAACCATTGTGCTGAAATCCTAACATTGACAGTATAAGGATGCACTGAGTAGAAACGCTCTTTAATTACTTTCTTTCAGTTCTATTTTAGAAGTGGGCTTGATTACAGCAATTGCATTTTCAAGCAGATATAGCGATGTTGATGACTGACAGCAGCCAAATCTGAGAAGGGTGGAACAAAATAAATACAATATATTGAAGGTAAAACCTGAGGTTTGAGTACATCTAGTAGTTTAGTAGCTTGTTTGTTCAGTCACAGTGCACATTTCAATCTTGCTTAAGACACTTCACAATCTTTCCTGATTGCCTGCAATCTGAAATCTGATAAAGACAAAAAAAAAGCACAAAGACATGTTTGAAAAGGCATTCGACTCTTTCGAAGAGTTTCTGTTATTCTTGTCATGTACTTAAGTTATTTACTGCTTTAACATATCCCCTCACTGGCATTATTAAGGTTTCATTTCATCTTACTTCATCTTCTTTAATCTGACTCGTTCTGCCTACACAGTGGGTGTTTTACTAAAAGTCTGTGTGTCTCCTGCGCACGCAAAATGTGTGAATCTACTGAGCAGTATGACATCATCGCTATCTTGGCACGACAAACCTGTCTGTGCAGTCCAAACAATTATCTCCTCTAAGTGGAGTAATTAAAACAACAATATTATTATTTATCCCAGTAAGAGAGAGTTGGAGGCAATTAAAGTCACATCTTAAGAAGCCATGAACACTTAAATAAGACATAATGAGACGTAACTAATGCTACAAATCTTTTCATCTGTAGTTATAAAAACATTTAATGGATTGAAATGGAATCTTGCCATGCTGATTCCATGCTAATGTTTTTTTTTTTTTTAATATATTTAAGATAGAACCGTTAACAGCTTTAACTTTCAAGCTGATGATAGTGAGAAAGTTTCTACATTAAAATTCAATCAAAGTTGCTTGAGTCCTTGTGGCCATGTGATCGCTGATAAATCAAAGGGGGGTGCACTTCAGGATAGGAAGTAGCTTCTTAGCTTGAGATGAATCTGATACATTTAAAGAAAGAAAAAAGAGTAAAAATACAAGTTCTTTTTAAATAAACTCTTGTTTGTTTAAATGTATATGACTGACGCAGATAAACGATAACTTCAACTCATACATGAATTATGTTTCAGTGGCAAATCTACGTCGTAACGATGAACACAGAAGACACAATTATGAGTATTATTAAAGTCAATCTTTTGTCGCATTATCTACTGTTTTTGTACATATTAAGTTCTTAGAGTCCTTATTTTACAAAGATGGGGTTTGAAGGAGGTATCCATGAACGTGTTCTCCGTTTATATTAGCAATCCATCAGTATTTTCTATTCATTCTAGATCCTTCTTGTTCTACATGGGCACATCACTTGGAGTGCTTAACTTTTATACTCTTCTTTTCTTTTTCTTCTATTTTTTGGAAACAAAATTTAGACATCAGTATTTGTTTGTGGCTGTTTCTTGCTTATTTTGTTAGACCACAAGTTATTTTCAGGCTTTGACAGGCAGCTGTCAATGGTTAGCAACATGGCTAATGCTAGCAGTATTTCTACTTTATAAAACAATGCAAAATTGAAAGAACCTCAGAGATGTATTCCTGTGGTATGCTGTGGCTGTATGACGATGCTAAGTTGGTTAACAAGCAGGTAGGTCTTACTAATGGAGTAGACGTAAAGCTAGCTGTCTGTTTTGAAGCCCCTCTAAGCCTAAAGAGCTCTTCACTGAGTATGTACTTGTAGCAGATTAACCCTTGCTCTGTCTTAACTCCTATTACTCTGTCTTTTCTTTCTTTCTCTCTTTCCTCTGATAAAGCGGCTTCTTTGCATCTGCCATGCCAGTTATAATCAAAGATATCAATCAGGCTCTCTGACATTAAAGCTATATATATATATATATATATATATATATAGGCTATATAGTTTTTCTATACCTATTATAAAGAAGAAACACAATTAATGTTATAATAAAAGGTTAAATCAAAAATGCGATATAATTACCTGTAAAGTAGCCCAATATTTGCAATATACCAATATCAAAATAAATTGAAAACATTTTTATACAGATAGTACATAAGTACATCCTAGTACATGAATTTACTGCATTTTTTTTTTTTACATAACTGACCAAGAACGTATTTGATTGTGTTTAAAAAAATGTCTTCATATAAAGCTGATATACAATATATGACCTCACAATTTGTAGTCATTTCCATGTTGATAAAAAAACAGAAAAAGTAAGGATGCTTCTACGTTTATAACACCTGTAAATCCATTCAGTGAGAATCACAGGTACGAGATTAAGAGCCAAGTATTAGTCGGCACAGGGTATGGGGTGAGCTGCATTATTCAAAGATCTGACATGTATGATCTTGACCTGTCTTTGTTATTGAAAGCTGCTCTGTCATCATGTTCAGATCTTATGTGAGCTCAAAGGCCTTCAGAATAAAAGGCTATGGATATTTGTTAGTCTGACCCAGGCTTAAAAGATTTCTTAATGATCTGAAGTAAAGCATAAAATTATCTACAACTGACATAATTTTCAAGTGAAATCAGCAGCAAAGTCAGCCCAAGAGTAGAGTGTTTGATGCAAAAATAAAAAAAAATCTCCAGAAAACTTCAAATTGTGTTACAGAGTCTGCAGGCAAAGATTGGAAGAGATGTCAAAGTTCATATATCTGCAATCAGAAAGAGACTACACAAGTTTGACCTGCATGTGAAGCATACCAGAAAAAGTCTTTGCTATCCAAAAAGAACATCAGAGCAAAGCTCTGCTAGTTTGAGGCTTTTTCAAGCAATGTGCTTTGGATAGACTGTTAAAGATAAAACTGTTTAATCAACAGGAACAGATTTTATGAGGATGAGAAGAAACTCATGCCAGCTTGTAGCATATATTATGCATTCTGTCAAAGACACTTTCTAAAATGTGAAGTTATCTGTCTGAAAGTTGAAGTCGAACCAGAAGTCACTCTTTCAACCCTGTAACGATCCTGAGCACAATAGAAAATCTACCAAGGAATGGCTCAAAGCCAGTAAATTGAGGGTTATGGAATGGCTGATTCGAAGCCCAGATTCGAAGCAGATTGAAACATTGTAGGATTTGAAGAAAGCAGTGCGTGCATGAAAACTCTCAAACATTTTGCAAGTGAAAGTATTTGCCCTTTTGAACTGCTAAAAGAAGCCATTTATGCTGTCAGGGTTACTTAATAGCTTGTGAGCACAGTTTTTTCCTCAGAAGAACCTCTGAAAATCTTTATGTGTTGATATTTCTATCAAATTAAATATTGAAAAAGCACATTTTTCTTATGTTGTTCAAGTAGGTTAGTGAGTAAGTGTTTAGTAAGTGTTCAGTAGGCACGGTTTCAAAATAGGATCCAACTTCTTCTCCAAATTTGTCCAAAAGCGAACAGTTTCCACAGGATGTCCTTACTTTGTTACATGACTATTTTGACTATATTAGAGAGACTTTTTTTCTGTTATTCAAATCAGATTTGTGGATATTTACTTACAGTAGACATTGAACCAGTATTGTGGAGGGCACCACACACTTCTCACACACAATCTTCACCCTCCTGCCTTCTGGCAAGAGGTAGCGGAGCATTCGGGCCCTTAGGGCTGTGCGATATGACCAAAATCTCATATCCCGATATAAAACATCTATCGTCCCGATAACGATATAAATCACAAAAATTTAACATTTTCTGCAAATTCTGTGAATCTCGGGCAGCTCGACTTGCCTGAAGTGTTTTCAGCTGTGCCTCGTGTACCTGGAGTCGAATGTTTTAACCGATGCATGAAACTATACATTTTTAGACGTAACGGCCGCCATTTTCTTTGTGAGTATTTATTACACAGCGTGCTGCGGGGAAAAGCCTGTTCTAACGTTTGAGTCTAAGGTTTATTTTTTAGCACCTGACGGCTCTTTTTTCTCTTCTTATCCATAAATACTCTGCATACTCTTAATGTGATTCAGAAAAAATGAAACGATAGATGTTTTTATATCGTCATCCGATATATATCGTTATATCGAACAGCCCTACGGACCCTCACTGCCAGACTGCAAAAAAGTTTCTTCCCCCAGGCTGTCAGACTCCTGAACACTCAGTGACTGGACTGACACACACACACATACCGTCATACATGTCACTACCAAGCACTTATCTGCAGAATCTCATGGACACGCAGACGCACACCTTCATACACCAAGTTACTTTTTGCACAATACTCAGTCTTTTGCACATTCCTATTCCACTGTTGTGTCTGCACTGTCTTGTGTCTGTATCGTTCTGTTCTGTCTGGTGTTGCACTTTCTTTGTTTTGTTTTTAAAATTCTTGCAATTTTTGCACATTTGCACTTCATGCAGTCCTGTGTTGATTGTCTGTTATATGTCATATTTAGCACCATGGTCTTGGAGGAACGTTGTCTCGTTTCACTGTGTACTGTACCACTGCACATGGTTGGAATGACAATAAAGTCACTTTACTTGACTTGACTTGAAGATAACCTTAATTACTCATACTCTAGTAATATTTGTATCATGCCTGTAATTTAAGATTTGACTGAGTTAGGGCTTGGGGTATTCCCAAACAGTGTTGGGTTCTCTACCATTCTGAGGTGTTTGTTTAAATTTGACCTGCAGTGTCACATTTATGTTATTTTCTCATAATAAAGCCGCTTAAGATAATGTTAACTTTCTATTAAAAACAATTTTATATGAATGACACTTAATGAAAACAGTGATATAAATTCACAAAGACTACTTAAGTACAAGACGTCTTCCAGTACAATGAGACGATGTCATGTGTTCCTGCCCTGAAATATGATCAATATGAAGAGCTTAGGCTCTGGTGTTAACAGGATTTCAGATTTTTATCTCCTGTTGCCACATGGATCATTGAAAATTTTTATTTTAAAAAATGTATGAGTAGAAGTAAATAACTTTTTCCATTTAATAGATACAAGTCCCTGATTGGTGAAAAATCCATGGTTTTGGACAAAAATCTATGGTTTTCTAGCTGTAATGTAAACAGGTCTCATGCACGCAGTCATGCATCTACGTGTACACCAACACACATGTAAATGCATGAGTGGAGATGAGTGGAGCAGGCAGCAGTGATACTAGAGGAAACACTTGCAACAGAGAACAACCTTTGGTTAAAATACGAGAACAACATTGAGGTCTGCACCATATTTACTAAGTTCCCCAGCAAAATGAGCTGAATAAACTGAATGAGCAGTTGTTAAGCTAGGGGAAAACAAACAAAGTGAGAGGCATAGAGATTTCTGACATTAGTAAGGTGAGACCTGAACCTTTAAACAAAAAAAAAAAACTCCAGCAGACCATCCACCTGTACAGCTCATACTCCCCATGCCCTCATGTTAGATCATAGGCTAATGACAATAATAAGAAGGTTAAAAGAAAAGAAAATGACTGTGTTTTAGGGCAGACTGCAGCCTTGCAGCAATTTTGCTTTTCCATTGAGGACCTGCCTCTAAATAGCCAGAGTGCCCGAGCCTTCAGGAGGCCAGCAGGGGCTCCTGCAGCCTGCCTGACTGACTGATCAATTGCAGTCCTGTTGTTTGAAATTAATAATATGGGGAAACTGATTGACAGTCTCTGGTTAAAAATAGAAGCTCCTTGGTAACACGGATGGAGGGTGTGGGTTTTCCCTGTGGAGCTTTCAGCTTCATGCACAGAGCAACCACAGAGTTGTCTAATGCTCCCTTTGAACACTTCAGGTTATTTGGATTCTGCACTTCATATCTGGATTGACAAAAGAGAATTAAAAGAGGCGAAACAAAATGAGCTCATCAGTTATTCATGAGCCTCTCCCATCCTCCGCCTCCTTCTGCTTCCCATCTTTTGAAGTTGATTCCTCTGTTTTTTATTCTCACTTGGGACTTGTCTGTTTCCCTCTTTCTCCTTCTCCTCCCCCTTCTGTTTTGGATCTTCAGCGATCCCCTCCTCTAAAAACCTCTACCATGTTTAGAGACTGTGCTTCTCTCAATTCAAGTGATTTGTTTACCCCTGTGAGATGTTGGGTTTGTAGTCTCTTGTGACAGCCTCCCCTGGGATTAAGAAACTATAACAGATATTAGTCCTGACACAAAAGAGGAGTGATAACAATGACACCATTCTGATTTTTACTTCCTCATCCCCTTCTGTTTATTTTTTTTACTTGTTCTGCAGATCACACGGATCGGCCTGATTGTCCATAAAACCAATGCGCAGGATTTCCAGGTT
This sequence comes from Etia nguti, assembly GCA_015106755.1. Lineage (NCBI taxonomy): Eukaryota > Metazoa > Chordata > Actinopteri > Cichliformes > Cichlidae > Etia > Etia nguti. The sequence continues at coordinate 58,807 of VUQG01005416.1, read as the reverse complement.
TTAGCGGGCTCAGCTGGGTTTTTAATGGCAGCCTATTGTGTTGGTAAGAAATCTAATAAAAGGACTGCTGTTCCTCACAGGGATCCACTGGCACCATTTACTTGTTAAAGTAAAAATATAGGGAAAAAAGTGAATTTTAAGTTCTTTATTCCACAAGAACAAGTGTAAAAAAATGTTATAATAATAATCATTTACAAATATTTGTTTCTGATAATAAAGATCATCCCTGCTTTCTGGCAGGACTTTGACTACATCTCAGGCCACTTAGACTTACTCTATATGTTTTTTTTTTTTTAGGACTGTTGCTATATCAGATTATTGGTATGTCTGTAAAAGTATCCATTCCTGAGATTTTGTTACAGCATATGAAATAATATTGTGTTACATAGGAAGGTAGCATGTGTTAAGAAAGTGGTAGGAAAGATTTTTAGAAAATGAATTAAAAATGATTGAAGAGATGTTCGAAAAAGAACATTTCTCATCATTTTATGTGCTTCATGTTTTTTTTTAAAACCAGAATTATCTTCTCTACGACATCTTGACTCTTCTGTGGATTAAATTTGCCCATTGTGTTTTTCAGGGAAGAAAGTAATTTATATTTGTGAGAGACATACAAAGCTGTCTCAATCAGTTTTCTAGGTTTTTATAGGTGTACCCTCAAAAACACAGATAGATAGGTAGATAGAAACTTTATTAACTTATTTAACTTTATTGTGCAGCAATTAGACCAAACGCTAATACAAAGGGAGGCACATGCAAAACAGTTAACCTATCCTTTTTAATAAGAATGAGCGAACACAAACAGACACTGAAAATACACAGAAGCTACAACAATACAAAATGACTTGTCCATATTTTAGCTAGTACATCACTATTTAGCTGTAGCTCTTTTTCATTTTGTCTCTCGCATCCATCTTCCCTTTGACCGTGCCTTACTCCGGGGATTTGTCTAACATATTGTGCAGAGAGGCAGGTAGGTACTGGATGCCTTGCAGAGTGAGCGGGAGAGAGGGCTATCAGCAGCATGCTGTACAAGTGTCTTTGAGGTGCGCACTCACCCGCTACGGATGAGAGCACGAAGTCTACTGCATCATCAGAATCATGACTGATGTGTGGATTCTCAGAGGTCCTTCTAATCATTCCTGCTTTTTAGAAATATGCTGCCCAAATTCAAGACAGATCAAAAGGAGCTCTCCCTGGCCGGTCTGCCACTGATTATCCTGGAATTACAGTGCTCACGCTACACGTCCTAAACATGCTCATACAAACAAATTCCTAAATCACGCAGTAATGGCTTGAAATAGGATGTCCTTATTTAACACTTGTTATTGTTTTATGATTGATTTATTCTACTTTCCAGCTAGTACAACTGCACTTTTCTGCCCTCCCTCAGCGTACAGCTGCACGGCCACACAGAATTTGAATAGTTGGTGTCGATTACAGCCAACACAGGAAGACGTTTAAAACTGTTGTAAAGGACCATAAATAACTGATCAATAATGTTTACGGCAAATCACAAAAATAAGATGAGATGCCATATGTTGAGCGTCTGATGTGGGCATTGCTGCTGATGAGCAGGTCTGAGGCACACAAGCTCCTCACTACCACAGACCTGGAAAGAGGACGGACAAATACAAATACACAACCATTCAGGCCCACAGAGAAAAGGAAGCTATCGTACAAAGGAAAGAGAGAGAGAAACAAGAGGCGAAGCTAGGTCTCTTAGAGCATCTGAATGCAACACATCTGACAGGCAGGGGAGAAAGGCTGGATGATTCATTATATATGTAACATTTAACCCAGCTGCAAATTACAGATAGTTAATACAATCAATAATATTGTATTGGTAACACTTTTGCTTAAGGCAGATGGTCGCAATGAACTAAAACACTGAATTCATACAGAAACACAAAACAACTGTGAGAAAAGTTGCTTGTCAGTGCTGCTTTTCTAACAGATCTCACCAAATGATGGATGTAACAGTTGCTTTGTGTGTAGTACGTACACAGTAAAATGCCAACCACCTTATTGTGTTTCCACATTCAAAGTGTTCCAAATCTACTTACATGAACATTCGACAATGGGCACCAGAGGCATTCACTACCTTCTGCTTAATAGCCCACAGTATGTTTTACAGCTGTGAAAATTACAGTTGTTTCACTAATAACACAAAATGACAAATTGCCCCTAGAAAACAGTCAAAGGCACAGGCTTGTGTACTTGAGTCGTAAGCTGCGTTTCAACATTGAAACCAACCAATCAGGACTCGAGTAACTGTGCCATTGTTTGCAAGAGTAGCAAAGAATCCGCTGGAATCTGATTGGATCATCAGAGGCAGAAGGTCTCTGGCTCATCCCCATTACAGGATTTAAAGATTTCAGATATTTAAAAACTGAAATAATTGAAATTGAAAATATCCTATTGTTACACTCGGAACACAGTGTTTCTATGTGAAGCCACATTGAGATCAGTTTTTATTTTATGCTTCAGCTTTGACTTTAAACTTTATATCTGATTTTCATGACTCTCACCTTCCCCTCCGTGTAAGGCTGCTCGAAGCCAGTTTCTGAAAAATAAACCTGGACAGCACAGCAAACAAACACAGGAAACTCAAGGAACCATACAATCATGTCTATATTTCTCACAAGTTGTTGAGCCTAAATCCATATTTTTTTCAGGATCAAAGAGCCTGGAAGCACAGAGGGGTTATCTGCATCCAACATTCAAGACACCAGCCCTGTGGCATCTTCTTATTTATATCTTAGCTGTGTGCAAAAAAAACAAAAAACGATACAAGTTACTCTCTGCCTCATCAGTGTTTTGACACAACTATTTAAAAAAAATCAGTCTGGTGTTTTCTCACCCAGTGGAGAGACGCGTAAGCTTCACTAAATTGTAAAGCAGCAGCAATATCAAGTAAAGTGCCTTCTACCTTTTTCATATGCTGGCCACGTACGGTGTACTGTAAGCTCGGATTAGATAACACACCTGGGAATAGGCATCAGTATGATGCTCAAGATGCTCAAGAACCTAATGAGTCATGTTCTCCCGCTACCAGCCCTGTCAAACACACTAATACAGACACACAAACACACACACAAACACACACACCCTGTCTCTGACGGTTCTCTGATCTTTGATCCTTGACATGTTGTCATATATACAAAATTTGTCGTGTGAGTAAACGTGTGCATGAAAGTGAGACATGGAGAGGAAGGCAACACAGAACAAGTTATACACATTTCTTTTTTGTCCAAATGAATTCTGTCAGCAACCCTAACAATGATGCATGTCAGTCAGTTTTAAACTTTAAAAAGACAAGACTACTCACATCTAAATCCTGTATGCATGGGTTTCCAAACACATTATATGCTCTGCTGATCATAGTTTCTAATTCTGCTGACTTTTAGCTATAGAGATATAAAGTGAAACCATTACATTGTTCAACTGAGTTGGAATCGTCATTAAAAATATTACCTTAGCACATGTAATAACAAAAAGGATTCAGCTCCAGTTATGCAGATTTAACCTTCTTTTTTAGCTTCAGCAAACACTTTTTCCCATCATCTAGAGACCTTGATTGTTGAATCCTCTCTAGCTTGATAGAGCGCTGCGCTAAAGAATGGAGAGCACTAAGGTGGAAGAGCTTTTCAGATTTACAGGTCAAAAATCATTAGAGGATAATCTGCATGAATAAGAAAAAAATGTACTTACAATTTAATACAGTATATTATATGTATTTAAACATTAGCTGCATGTGAAATGGTGACTTTTTAATAGTACATTTTAATTAGTGTGAAATGCACATTTCATTGTGGATCGTTTTCATTGTGACTTAGTCTACATCAGTTTAGCCTTTAGTCCTTCTGTGGAGAAGCTTCCACTTGCAGGTCTGCTTGTCTGTCTGTTAGCAGTCATGTGATCTGACTGGTGGCAGGACACAGAAAAATAATTCAGACAGAAAAACAGCCCATCAGCAGCCAAGAGCGATACCAGACACATAGTTGTTGCCTGGGGTATCTATGTGCTGCTGCCTACTGATCTTACAGAAAAGGGAAAAAATCTAATGAAAACAGAAAAGTCAGACAACCATCTCTAAAGTGATCATCGTCGTGTACTGACATACAGTTGGAATGCAAACTCAGGACAGCTATACAGTCAGGCCAGTGATATATTAAAGTTGATATACTGAATGTTAGGTTCATTCATTCTCGTTTCTTTGAACACTAAATTCTATCCACAGATGCTATATTTAATATTTAAAACACTCTGAAGGGGACACAGAAAGAGACACGCGGCGATGTGGTGATGGAGAACACTGGCTCACAACTGATTTGGTGCTAAATATTTATTAAAGCTTTACCTTCACAGTCAGAGCCCACACTGTCCACTAGCCATCAACTGTCAGCAACACGGTGATGAGCGAATTGCTTTATATGCAGACTAAACGCTGCACCGAGTGACTCCACACATAAAATGTGTCAAACCACTACCTTCAACGTAGTTTAACAACAAGCTGTCAGCATACCATCTCAGACCTACATCAGGTTAGTTTGCAGAAATCTGAAGTGCCCATTTTTGACAACCTTTAAGGCTTGTGCTTGCATCTAAATACATCATTATGGCCTTAGTGTGGTCTGAGGTCTGAACTAGAGCCCCCCAAAAAGGAATGTTGTTTCTAGACTATTAATGAAAAAACGGTTGCAGTGAAAGTATCAAGTAGTCAAAGAGAAAAGTAGGGAAATATCTAAAACAATATCAATTTTGTGTTGGAGATTATTTCCCTCTCTTCTAATAATCCTGTCACACATCAGACTTTACTCTGTAACTACTGCAAAAAAAAGGTCTGATATGATAAAACTAGTGGAAGTTGGAAGATCCGCTTTTCTTGGATTTTTGTCATAATTGTCAACAGGAAGTTGTGTCTGGCAAAAACAGTTCTAGTTTCTTGCCTCTTTATAGACAAGGATTTTACAAACTAAGAATATTTAAACTCAAAGGGTTAAAAATCTCCTTGCATAACAGTTCCTAAAAAAAGAGATGAATGGAAAAAGAAAGAAAAAAACTATATATATATATATATATATATATATATTTATGCCTTTTCCAGTGATTCTTGAACTCTCATCGGTCTTTGATTTGTGTCTCTAGGTGCTGTTGGTGGAGTGTGTGCGCTGGCTAATGTGCTGGGCCAGGAGCTATGTGAGTTGGAGCGTCTGTGTGTGTCCGGGCGTTGGGAGGAAGCCAGAGTCCTGCAGCAGCGCCTTATCGAGCCCAATGCCGCTGTGAGTACCATCTGCTGCTCACTGCACGCTTTTATCCACCGCAGACATGAACTCCCACAAATGGTGCCAGACTGGAGGTTTAGTCACATTTCTTAGAGGTAAAACTGCTCTGCCTGAAATACTCTTACTGATTGCACTCTGGGCCAAGAAGACAACCCTGATTTTTTTTTCTCTGCTGTATTTATAGATAATCTGATGTTAAACTCAACACAAATGTTGCTTCCTCTAAGAACTATTCATGCAAAGTCCAGTGCACTCAGGAAAAAGCCAGCTTCCTTCTCACACACAAATGATTCTTTTGTTTTTTTTAATAAACAACAGACACTGACGGTATAACCTGCTAAAAGTAAACCTTAGCCTTGGTTCGTCTTACGCCTGTTAGCACATAGGGCAGCTTATGATCGCCAACAAATTCAGTCATTCACAGCCAGGTGATGCCAACAATGTTCAGATCTTCAGTGAACGTCCGCCCCAAGTGATCTTTCGTTTGGCCTTTCTTATGTTCACCTGTTCATGGAGTCCCGGTCATGGTGGTCTTTGCAAATTGTTCAGGAGATAGGTGACGGATGTGTCCTCCTAATTGAAATCGTCACCAAATAACGGTGTCAGTGTAGTAACTCAGTCCCAGTAAGAGATCTTAAAAATCCTTTGCAGGCTGTGTTGTTGCAGTTTGTGGAGGTTTTGGGAAATGTTTTTCTGTTGCCCTTCATGTTTCTCATGCATACAGGACAGTGGGCACAACTATTTAACTGAAAAGACAAGTTTTTGTAGCTGAGTTTAGAGATGCAGATGCACAGATCGGTTGCAGTCATTATAGTATAGTTAAGGCTTTGTCCACCTAGCTGATGACAGTCCAGTCAACCATACCGTCAGCAGTGACCAGGGTACTATAACTTGTTCACCTCTTCTACTGCCATTGGTTGATATGAATGAGAATCTGTATATGCACTACCCAGTCCGTAGTCCTTTGGTCTGGTTGAGGTCTACAACATGTTTAGCTTCTCTACAAAGCAATCCTACAGTTGACTGACCTCCTTATAACAAAATCAGTAGTGAAGAGGAATAGAAAAGGTGAGAAACACAACCCTGAGGTATTCCGGTTTCAATCTTGGAAAATCGTGGAAATCTGTTGTGCCATTTTCCGTGCAGATGCAGCAGCAAAAGCAATTGTGAAGAGAGCCTTTGCTCTTGTAATTCAAGGCTTTGTTTGAGGATTATTCGCAGGGTAAAGATCTGTTTAGCGCATTAACCGCTTCTGAAAAAGCCAGCTTGTACCTCTCATAATCGCTCTTACAACTGTTCACTGGAAGTGATGGAGTAGAAAAATGCTGAGGATTTTTTCAGGGACAAAAATGGTACAGCTAACTTAACTAGCTGGCTAACCTTAGCTTGCTACTGTTCTTGCCAGAAAAATGATACCTGAACAGAAATGCTGGCTGGCTTACATGAGCGATGAAAGTAACTAAGCCAGTAAAGTAGCAAATGATTTTGTGCAAGAATAAGTGATGTAATGCCACAAAACACAGGGAATTATTAACGACTGTGTTCTGTAATAACCTGCTGTTGAGCATGTCTCAGGCTCCGTAAGTGTGCATTAAGGTGAATGTGGTGGTAAATGTCACTGCTCTAACAGGATCGCTCTACAGTTTAAATAATAAAAATCCATCTTCACTACAGTATGAAGTGGCATGCGGTACAGGTGGATTTCAGCTGTCAGTTATCAATCACAAATAGGGAAAATGTCTAAGTTTAAAGCTTTGCAAAGCACAACATCATCCATACAGGATATATATGGAGACTGATTAAAGCTCTGTGTTGCTAGGTGACTAGGAAGCTGGGAGTTCCCGCCCTGAAGCAGGCGATGGAGTGGTTTGGTTTCCACGGTGGCTCCTGTCGATCACCTCTTCAGCCGCTCACAGAGGCCGAGAGGCAGCAGCTGAGGCGGGACTTCTCCTCCAATGGGTGGCTGTAAAGTGACCTAGGTGGAGCGAGAGTGCATGTGTGAGCGAGGTCACTATGTGTGGACCTATTAGCTGTTGGTGTAATCATGAAGGGAAAACACAGCTGCCCATGAAAATAAAAAAAATAAATAAATATTCAGTTCAGTCCACTGTTGCTATTTATTGAACCAGAGTAACCAAAAACCTGCAAAAAACCCCAAAACATATAAATGAATCCAACTTCAAAGTTCTCTTTGCATTTTTGTTCTTCTTTTTCTTTGACCTGGGCCGACTGCAATTTTCTTGGCCAATTCCATTTTTTCTCTAAGTGCTCTGCGACTGGGACTGTGACTGATTAACTGAAAACGAGATGCTGTACACCCGCGTCTCCCTGACGTATTTAAACTTTCCACGCAATAGCAGGTGCAGAATATATTATATAACAAAACAAATATCAGGTACTCGCATCATTTTCCAGTATGTTTGCAGTTTTGCCAAATAACACATCCACCCTTTTCTCTTTTTCAATTATCTCCACTATTTTGGCCCATTGCTAATACTGAGGCTGCTTGCTGCTGGCTGATACTGAGCTCAGCGTAGTTTTAGCTGCTTTGCCTTTGTTAGCTTCTTTAAAATGTTCACCTGGGTGAGGTCGATTTAAGTGTCTGCTTAGGTTTGTTGTAACAAACATCGTCATGGTGGTCCCCCTGTGGTTTACTTTGCCAGACTTTGTGTACATATATATACACAGTGTTATATAGTCTTTAAAATCTACGCCATAAAACATGTAGCAGCTGACATTACAGGTAATAGATCAAGCCAACAGAAGCCAATCACACTCAGGAAGAAAAGTGCCTCTGGCAGTGCAAGCCACCACTTTAAGGTGTTTATACATTAAAACACTCCAAGTATCACAATGTACACAAACCAGAATAAGAAGCCAGTGACAGGCAATTAGCTGCTGATCTTTCCTGTTGTTATTTTCATATTTTGTTCCAGTAAAGCAAGAGGACAAGTGAATGTAATAAGAGATTCCAAACTAGGGACACTTTTTTTCAAGTGCTTCTTAACCTCAGCCTTACACGGAGAAAAATAATAACCTGTAACTGTTATTTTTTCTTCTTTCAAGGAGGTTTTGTGATTACTCTGATTTTTTTTTGTCCATTTGTTAGAATTGTTGCACAAAAAATCTTTCCATGAAAATTCTCCCAGGGGTCGTTTTATCCAACTTATAAATCCAGATTTGAATTCAGGAATTCTGGGAACTTTTTACCATTTTGGTTAGGGCGAAATTCCCTTCAAATCTTTATATATGAAATTGAAATAGGAAAATGTCAGCCATTGTCTTAATGTTCACAAGATACCGATAACTAACCTGGATCCAGATTAGTTATAATTCATTCACAGCGAGGAGTGGCTTTTCAGCCTAGTGTAAAAAGTAGATTAGTGTGTAATTGGCGTGTAATGCATTTGGCAGATCATGACCTGTTTGACTTAAACTTTGAAATGTGGAACTTGGACCTGGAACTCTTTAGTCAGGACTCATGTGTAACTTAGGAAACAATGACTTTGTCTAACTGTTAGTGGATGTGTAAAAAATACAGAATTTCTAGACTCGAGACAGTAAATGGAAATCACCCTACAGTGGAGTAAATACGAGTTATTTAATCACATTGTCTGTTTTGTCATTAGAAATACGGTGGTCTCATAGGGCATGCATTTTATACTTTGGACATTGGTACCTACTGCAATGGCAGAAAGTCATTTGTATGCATCAGCCTCATTAGTTTAAGATGCCCTGTAACCTAAAGGTATTTCTCATGTAATTACAGCACAGCTTTGGCATGCTTTGACCTCAGGAGATGTCTTATTATTCAGAATACCTCAGCAGAGCTATTGTATGGAAACTAAAAGTACAGCCAGGCCACTTGTAACCTCAGGCTGAATAACACTGAAGCTCCCAAGGTCTTTGAAAAATAAAATATCTGGAATAGAAAAACTCACATCATTTTGCCCTTATTTAAATCAGTCATGTATGTTCAGAGTGTGTGTGTTTGTGTATAAAGTACCTCACTGGGGAATGATGCCCATACTTTTTTTTCTCCACTCATTTCCTGTACTGATATTTATCTAATATTAGAAAAAACAAACAGGCGTTGTAGAGCAAACGTGCCCCATGCCCTTCCTTGGCCAGACACAGCACTGAATGATGTGTTCATGCATGTCTGAAATTAACTCTGGTCAACCAAAAAGGCCAAAAAAAGTTCCTCATCTCAAATATAGATATGATAAATGTTTTCAGAAAGGCCTGAGATCAGCCAGAGTTCATTTGGAGGCAGAGCTGCAGGTCATGGTCACAGTTTGCTGAAGAATGCCAGAGCACTCTTTGATGTGAAAAAGTTAAAAACCATAATTACTGTAATTAAAGCCAAGTGTAGCAGGTAGCCATGGCAATGAGAGCCTTTGGCTTTTTCACATAGCACTTTTTTGCTTTTATCTTACCATGAGTCCAATTAGCACCTTTCTTAGCAGGAGATATTTTCAGAAATACTTACAGGATCATAAAAAAAGGAGGATATGTTGTGTTTTCTTCTGTTCCTGTGCGACAAGGACACAGTACAGATGGAAAGCTCTGAGTATAAACAATTTTGATGAAATCACCTGCCACTCAGTTTTAAGGACATCTGTCTTACAAGCACAGCTGTAGTTTATAAGTAATGCTTAACCCTTGGTCTGAAATCTTTCACTGTTTGAGAAACTTTGAAATCGTTTTTTTGAAAATACACTGCTTCACTGTGACAGACCTTTCTCACTGTGATTATTTGGCTTTGTCAAATATTGGAAGCATTCAGGGCCGTTGAAGACACCGAGTTCATGTCCTTTATTTGGGAGAATATCTCCACATAATGACATGCGACATTTTTTTGTGTAATAGGAGAATGTTCAGTGACTACATGTGCCTTGTCTGTATGACTGCAGAAAGTAATTTCCTTTAGAGCACATGGCCTTATAACAATTTCTTTCTTTGTGGTATGAGTGAAAGATAAAAATCCAGATTTTGTGAATAAAAGTGCACTTAGTGTCACCTTGGTTTTCAGGGGCCCACTTTCTTTGCTTCTATACACACTTTTTTGTGTCAATTTTACATTCAATTATAAGACCTTTAGTCACTTTTTTTTAAACAAAGTATTCAAGGACTTGTGTAAAAAGTGAGTTACAGAGCACAGAGTCTCTGAAAAGTCAATGTGATTTGAAGCTGCGGGGATAGTTGGCCTCTGCCTAAACTTTTTCTCACCTGCTTGTATGATCCGGAGGATGAAGGGGAAATATAAGCCAAAGTGCAACTAAATACTTTTGGAGGCAAAGCTTGTGCAATCTGATACCCAGACATGCATTCCCCACCCTTGATATTGCTCTGCTAGGTACCAAGATAAGTGCAGTTTCACATGAGGTCACATTTCCTTGAAAAACAACTTTATATAGGGTGCATGTACCAGACAGAAGAGGAGTTTAATATATAATACAAAGAACCCCAAGTTTCTCCCAATGACAAGCCAGCACCTTGTCATACATATGAGGGTGTATAAGTTTTTGTGAGTCAGTGGGTGAATAACAAATTCACTATAAAGCTCTTTAAGAACTGCCAAAGTTTTAAAAAAATCATTTCCTCTGTAAGTGCACACCATTTCCCCTTCGCCAGAGATAGCCCTGCAATCAAAGCCCAGCATTATCACAGTAATGGGAAATAAGTTATCCTTTTAAAAGTGTCATGATGATAACGATAACTGATATTTTGAAATGAAATAAAGATGAAACAAAGCTACAGCGTCAGTAGCGATAATATTATGAAACTGTTCTTTTTGTGTGTGCTTATTTTTTGCAGCCGTGGTTATCTCCAGGTGTTTGTATTTTGACTCTAATTACCCAAAACCAAGACACACACAATTATGAATTTGATTGATACTGTCATTGCTTTTATTTTTCTCTCATTTTCTTTTTGTGAAGTAAAAATCAGATGTTATAACACTTGAATATTAATTAATTAGCACTCATATCCAGAAACTGTGCTTAAATGATTAATAACCATAATAGATGGTATTAGAGAAAATAACATGGAAATACACTGCTAGTGCGAGTTTTACAAATGCGCTGTCAACATGTTGCGCTGTGCCAAAGTGTTTCCTTATTAGTTTATCGCAGCTTTTAGAACTCTGCGGCCCAGTGCTGCAGTCAAAGTTGATGAGAGCACAGCAAAGCCTGAACCGCGCTCCACAGAAACAACAGTGTGAGCTAAAAGAGGCAAAAACGTTCAGCAGAGCTACAGAGTTAATAATAATCCTTTGTTTTTGCTACTGTGAGTGACCTCTTTTCATCCAGCTAATGGAACCAGTCTGAAACACAAAAATCACAGTAATAATAATAATACAGTAGTTAGTGGGGCTTTTACATGGTTAGTTAACAGTGGCCTTCTATGAAATAAGGTCTATTCAAAACCAAAGTCAACAGCCGTGTTTTTGTGTGTTTTTTAAAGTTCATGACAGCGATTTGAGGCTCTGATCCCGTGGAGTTTCATTCCACTAATGAGTTCATATTAATAAACCTGCTCAAGGATTTCTGATAATATGAGGCGAGTTCTTTTTATTTTATGTGTGTTTAACCTCTTTCCAAAGGTAGCCATGTTGCTGAAGATTTTTCCCAAAGAACTAAATAACGAAAAATCTTCAATAGGATCCTTAAATACCTATCACACCTGTATGTCTCTTGTCGCTGTGGTACCTTTCAATCCTTTCAGAAAGCAGGGGAAAAGAAAAGTGTCCTAATGTTTTAATCAGCTGTGTTCTTAACTGTTGACCCCTGAGGTCTGAAGCCTCTTGGAGCTCAATCGGTATAATTTCAGCATTCACACTAAGTGTCATCATAACTTTTTGAAGTGTTGTGTTCACTCATTTCAAAAACCTTTCGGTAATTGGTTTCCTTTATCATTGTGTGAGGTGCAGTGGCTTTAAGTGACCACATGGAGGCGACACTCCCCACCGCTGCCTCTGCACTGTCAAGGGCATCCCTTTGATCTGGTTCGGGTGATGTCTGTGCTCCCGGTGGGCAAACAGGAGGAGGGGGGACCGGCCTGTATCTCGCTCCTGCTCCTAGGGCGACCAAATGGCGAGTCAGCAAAAGCTGCACAGCATCACCCGGAGGAGCGTGAAGATGACACGGCGAGGTCATCACATCCCTGCTGCTTCCTCTGCACATCATCATCCCTCCACACCTGACGATCTGTCATCTGTCTCCCCCCTCCTTCCCTCTCTCCACCCTGCCCTCAGTTTTCTTTCTCTTCCCTCTCTCCTCTCTGCATCCCAGCACCCCCAGGCAGTGTGGTGACCTCTCTGCATAGTGTTGCATGTACAGCCCAATCCCTCTCGCCTTCTGTGCTCCTTTCCCTCTCCATTATCCCCCATCCTGGTCGTGCCACAGATTAAAAGCAAACTTAAAAGATTCCCTGATCCCTCCCATTCCTTTTTTTTTTCTTTCCCATCTTTCTCTCCTCCCCCATCCTCTCTTCTTCCTTCCCCTGTGGTTAGCTACTGCCTGACTCACGCAGCTCTCCCTCCTCCTTCCTCTTCCCAAGAGCGTGGCACAGTTAAGATGGCTAAATATGTAATATCTTTTGCTTTTAATTTTGGCCTTCCACACCATTGTGTGAGCTTCATTGTGTAAGAGGAAAAACTCAGTTACAGCTGCAGTTTTTTGACAGCAAACGTGGTGTATCATCATACCCTATCAGCATGGATAATCATATCAGTGTACAATATGTAGGCAAAGCAGCTCAACTTGTATTTGTCTGGTTAACAAGTAGCGTTTATGTAGTCACTGTTTTTCTGCCCCATGAAACCACTGATCTTACTATCGTTAGTACTCTCTGGATAGCCACAGAGCTTTATTCATGTACAGAGACTATTAAAAAATATCAGTTAGCCGGTTTCTTCACTGTAGTAGTTGATTTTCATTCATGCAGCATTCTGCAACTGTAATATTCTTGAAAGGGCCCAGTGCTGATTGATCCTGCCACTAAATTCCATCCTCAACAAATGCACTATTTGATCCTGTTTGAATCATTTTTGTCAGCTCATTGAGCAATATAAAGAACTTTTGTATATTATCTTCATTTCGAAGAGTCTCACAGAGCAGGTAGCATTAAAAGAATAATGAATTTTTACTTTTGAAGAGAGTTTTTTTGACAAATAAAGAACGGCTGTTTAAACCAGCAGAGCCTCAGCTGGGTGGCGTGACCGTGTGCCTCACTTCTTACCAGAAAAAAATAAAAAGCTGGTCTGTTGTGAACTTTGCAGGAATTATCAATTAAATGTGTGAGACATTAATTGCTAGATGCAATGTTCTATAATTTGTGTCTAAATTGGACAAAAGTAAACGTGGCTCCTCTTGTGTTAGTTGAAAACCAGGAAAGCTGGGGGAAAAAAATTAAGAAGTGACTTTCTATTAATTGTAGTCTACCTTACTAATTATAAGGTGTCTGACATCAATGTGAGAGTTTTAGATCAAATCAAAGTTACAAATGGGGTCCCTAGAGCTTGTTTAAGTTTTTTTTTTTTTAATGCTCAGTATCTTTTATAAATGGAACATGAAGCACACAGTCAGGAATCATCTGAAGACTAAGTTGAAGTTTAAATCTCTGAACATTTCTATAATGAGGTCCCAGCTCACCACTCTTTGACTCCCTGTTTCTGAGCCACATCGCTACTACACAAAAAAAGGACGAAAGGAAGGGCAGCATGAGGGGGAAGATGAGAGGAAGAGACAGAGAAGTGGGGGGAAATTTGTGAACCAGATGGAAGGAGCTCAAAGATTACCAGTGTGTGAAGGTCCAGACAAAAGGTACAGAGTGGAATAAATGGAAAAGTAATCGTTGACGTGCCTGGTAATAAGTAGAAATAGTATTTAAAGACACAAAGATTTAAAAAAATATAAGTTTGATTAATCTGACAAAGATATACATAGCTGGTTTCACAGTGAGATTTCAGTCCTAATTGGGATTGGCAGCTGGAGGTTGGTACAGTAAGGGAGCTTCAGAGAGTGACAAAGGTAGCGACAACCTGATTAATAACTAGTTAAACTGGGCGTTGTAGATCTAAAATTAAGCATAATTGAGCAGCTGCATGACCTATTTCTTTGCCTCAAATGGAAACCGTCCTCAGCAGAGGAACAAAAAGCAGCACTGATTGCTCGAAAGCTTTGAACAGCCGGCATTTTTGTGGCAAGATTATGAATTAACCTCATTAAAAAGGAAAACTGGAACTTTTTTGATATGCTTTAAAGAATAAAATAAAAGTTAAAACTTCTGCTTACCTGTAAACTTAACTAATAAAAAATTGTAAGTTTTATTTTATGGAGATTGTTGTACAGCTTTGATTCACACATACATTCCATACATACATTTTGGAATGAAGTGTGATCAACACTGTTATCTATACAGTGGGCTCTAGAAACCTGATCTATACTGCCTGCTCTCCAGCAACAGAAAATTAGTTTTGTGAACACTGTGGAAGTAACTGTTTAGCAACTACAGGGGTAATATTCCTTCAGGAGTTAGTACAGACCATAAACTCTATATAAAAGTAAGAGTGTCCTTAGTTTCTAGGCTATTGTGCTACCATTTGGTTTTGGGTTGTTGTTTTTTTTTGACAAGCGGGCACGAGCTATCAGCTAACTCTTGCCTGGCTTGCTAGTGTGACAGGTTGAAGGACTACTGCATATAAAACTGTTCAGTTAATACAAATTCATATTAGTTAATATAAGGACAAAACTAATGTAAATATGGTAAGAAAATGGTTCAGAGGTTATTATTTTTCATGTTATATTATGGGTTTTCAGTCTATTTAAGACGACTGCAATCTATACATCACTGATCGGCTAGTAAGCCTTTTCTGGGATCGATTAGTAGTGTCTCAATTCTCCACTAGGGGGCTTTCCCGCACTCTCCTCATTGCAATAAAGACTGCATGAGAGACGCAAGTCATAATCACTCTCGTGATTCTTTTCCCCGTTTTCAGGGGTGTAACACTAGCTTCATTACAAACTAACATCCACAATTCACTGCTATATAAAATGGGATCCTAA
The DNA here is from genome assembly GCA_015106755.1 of Etia nguti. Lineage (NCBI taxonomy): Eukaryota > Metazoa > Chordata > Actinopteri > Cichliformes > Cichlidae > Etia > Etia nguti. The sequence goes on along the minus strand of VUQG01005416.1, from coordinate 43,449 downwards.
CTTCACCAGTGAAAAACAGGCTTCAATGAAAATGTACTCACTGAACAGTCTCTTTAAGCCCCCAGTCACAAACGCCCAGAGATGGTTAGCAACCATGTTGTAACCACCAGTCACTATGTCAAAATGAGTATTCCCCAACCAGCTGGCAAGTGGTTGCTGGAGGTTGCTGGCAGTGACTGTGGAATAAATTGCTAATGCCCCATTCACTCAGGCTTAAAGACTGGTCAGTGACCTCCTGACAACCATCGGTCATTGACCAGTCGGTCCGTGCGGTTGCTTTAGTCACTAGCAGGATTCTGTGAGCAGTAGTTTGCATGGAACCTGTTGATTTGTTTGCAAACAAACTACTCTCCAAGCAATAGTGAAACTGTGAAAAGTGCACCACAGGCTGGAAGTAGAACACATCTGCCTTCAAAGTAAAAGTGATGCCTTTTGAAACATGTTGGTTTCAGAGGTAATGGCACAGCTTTGACTTAGATGAACATTCTCTGTTTCCTGTCTGTGTCGCACTTTTTCGAGTTTCACAAACTCCTGGGTGGTTGGTCAGTGTTTCCAGACAAGTTGGCGTCTTTCATGCAGATTACTAGAGACTGCAACAATCTGCTCGCAACCAAAGCAATCACAAGGAGGTTTCTGGTGCAGCACCCTCTTTATGATTGATTTAATTGGCCACTGGAACTTGCCAGGACATTGCCAGCAGGTCTCTAGGCATGTGTAACTGGGTACTTAGTCCAATCAAAAACTGGAAAACTATAAATCAACACATTCTTCTTTAAGTGACCATATGCTTAACATTGCTTTAAGCTTTGAAACAGCATAAACCAGTTGGTTAATTGATTTAAATGAACATTGACCAAATCACCGTTCTGTTTGACTGATCCCCCCCCCCACCTAAGAGGATGCCACTTGGTAGAGATGGAAAACAAGCAAGTGGACAGTGTATTTGCTGGGCTGACATTTGCCAGGTAGTCTTAAATCCAACTTTTTAAATATATATAAATAAATAATTTTATAATAATAATAATTTATAATATGTAAAAAATGAAAAGATTTTTTTGATCATAAGAGCTCTGGCCCTCCCTATTATTGAATTTGCTACATATTGTTAGCTATAGGAGCTATATGAACAGTTGGTTTATATTAGCAATTAACATTGTGTTGCAATTGCTTGATAAGAAAGAAACTTCTTTACATGAACATGCAACCTGATCATTATCAGAATTAATGTGTATTGATGTGATTTCAGCCTGACTCGGTAGCTTTTACTAGGCATAAGTGGTGATGACAACGTGATCCCAGCTTATTCAAAGTATGCTTTTACTGTTGGTTTGAATGAGAAACCTCTAGCAGCAGAAGTCTCATTCTCCACAGTTCGTTTTTAAGTACGGGGTCAAAAATGACTTCACCAGGACATTCTACTATTGAACCATATTTTTATAATGATTTATACTGCTTTAAGACTTAAGCTAACATCACTGATTATATATTGCATTTGTCAGCATTTGTGGAGTTTAAAGCAAGCTTTAAGTTAACCATTGACGGTCAAAAATAGAATGTAATCTGTAGAAAGTGGATTGGAGTGGGGCCAGTGGCATACAGTATAGCATCATGAGAGTAAAAACAGATATTCCAGAAATCAGAATTCAAAGCAGCTAGAGCGTGTGCTGGAATTTTAATTCATTGGAACAGCTCTCACCTTCTGGAGAGGATACATTTTGGCTCTGCTGTCTCTCCCTATCAATCTCCACCTACACTGTGCTTTTAGTCTGAAGTTCAAGCACCTTCTTCAGGACTGAAAAAAACAAAAAAAGGCCATTTGTCACAAATTACTGCTAGAACTTACTAGAGATGGATTACATCTATCTGACCATCAGTGTATGGATTTTTTTCCTTGATGGATGTTGAATATGTATATCATGTCTTCATGTCCCTTGGTACTCCCACCCCCTACATCCTCTACTTTCCTCTGGTGTTTTAGCTGAGCCCAAGTGTTATTCCTCCTCTCCAGCATTTACACATGCAACTCCATCCCTCTCACCCTACTGCAATCTGCTCCACTCCGGTTTTTCTTTTTTCTTGAGCCTGAAGCACCTGCAGGGAGAAGGCGGTGGCATGTTGAATGTGAAAATATCACCATAAAATTAATGTGTCCTGGTCTTAAAATCAAGACGTGCTGTGATGACTAGCCTGAGGGAGAACTGTAATAAAGACTTGATTTCATCATGTAGGGAATGAAATGAATGTGAGGCTCAGACTCTTTGAATTTGGGGGAATTTTAATGTACAGTACTTGTAGAATACTTATGTACAATGCTCAGTATGTGTGTTTGTTTGCACATTTTGTAATGTTAATGTCAATAATCTTACAAACAACATTTTGTTGCTCTTTGCATACAAAGTATGTACAATGAATGCTCATCATCAGCGTTCAGGTACGTGCTACTTTTTACACCATACTGGAAAATAAAAATACAGAAGGTCCATCAGTTGTTAGTAGACATCTATGCAACACTCATAGACTGTATATAAAACATCAGCAAAGCTTCTGAATCTGAAAAAGGAAGCCAAGGCTTATACTACAGTCAGACTAGGGAAAGCAGTGGGTAGAAACTGCAGAAGGAATAAAAGTATTGCAACCGCGTGCAATGAAGTTGCGATTTTGTTGCCTTTCAAATGGTTAATTCAAAGACCTGTACAAGGTTTGCAACCACTTTTCCATCTTCGAAGTAACCTTGCTGCGTCAAGACTTCGATAAAACCGAATGACAAAGACATTTTGCCATCAGTTTGTGATTGAATGGGTGCAACTGGGTTACAAGTTACTAGTGGAGTCTTATTTTTCCTCCAGTGTGATTGACCCACAAAAACATGCATTTTTTCTACTGCCCAGTAGAGGGTGAGTCTTGCATCTAATTGTATAGTTTGATAAAATGACTTGTTGGTTCACGTGATCTGTGACCTCACAACCCTTTTCTGAAGAGTTCATGATCCCTGTCGCTAGTCGGAAATCTTACTGAGTAAAAAACAACGCTGGTTTTGTAAGTTATGGTTGCTGTTAAGGTGAATAAGGAGGCTAAACCAGGAGATGCTACCATGCGGCTGACAAGTCGCTAGCCTGTGAGCATACAGCATTGCCAGTCACATTTGGTTTTAATAAAAACAAGACAGTAATAACAAAAATGATAAGCCTGAGGCTTCACAGTGGGTTTCTCGGTGGCTTGGTCCATCTTTTATATACAGGCTATAGCAACACCATAAAAGTTAATAGACTCAAACTGATCCTCACAGACTAAGTGTGTTGAAAAGCATGGGTGTGCAGGTAGATGCAGTGACTGTTTAATAAAGGGAGTGACAAATCAAAAGCTCCTGGGGCCAACAGCAGCAGTCATTGTCTTAATTTACCATGTGTGATAAAACAAAGTATCCAGAGAATAAAGTGATATTTTGAATACTATTACTCAACTTTTTTTGGGGGGGGGATTAAACACAGACGAGCTGAATGATTAGAGGTTTTTGTGTTTTTCCCAAGAAGTTTTATTTTGACATCAAATGCAGTTCATGAACATGATGACAAATGGGAAACAGCCCCAGAGGCCCCCCCTAATAAATATATACCATAAGTGTATTTAAGAGTTTCCCGCCCTGTCTATTTCATTTGAATAGCCTGGGGCTGCTTTTGCACAGACAAGATCACACTGGACTCTCTCCTGGTAAAGCGCTAATGTAAGCCTTCCACCCAACAAACATTTAGTATCTTCAGCTTTCATC
>VUQG01005416.1:23738-38679 GCA_015106755.1 Etia nguti | reverse complement strand
AGAGGCGGGGGGGGGGGGGGGGGGGGGGGGGGGGGGGGGGGGGGGGGGGAGGGGGGGAGGAGGGGGCGGGGGGGGAGGGACAGAGGTGGGCTTCCGACAGCCGAGCTCCACGAATAATCATTAGACCTGCCGAGATGTGTGATCAGAGTTCAAAATCCTTCCATATGTCTCCGCGTGTGTATGCGTGTTGACTTGTGGTTGTGTGCACCTTTCGTTGTTGTGCCGTTCCAGTGTTTCATGTCTCCCGGCGGCCCTCGCACCACAAACACAAAAGGCTCCCAATCTGGTTCGGTTTCATGCATTTTCTTTATTGTTTTGTCTGTGGATTCACTTCCACAAAATACCAAATGCTATTCATCTTTTGTTTCCATGACATCATCATCTTAACAACAAACTCATCAGAAACAACAACACAAAGTGACTTTATGGCTTTGTGACATCAGCGAGTCTCAGTTTCCAAATGTTTTTGCAGTGTTTAAAGGTGCTAAAACGGGGACGTAGCCCCACGTGAGACGACATAAAACATGCATCTGTGAAGATTTCTGAAAAAAGAAAAAAAAGCCCAGTTACTTATATTTTATTTACAGAGATAAGTTTTGGTGTCAGATGTCAACTTTTTCTGCAAGTTTACTTTTAGTCAACAATAGCTTGTTTATTTTTCATCAAAATGAATATCTGAGGTCACGACTGAACTTGGACAAATGATTAAATGCCTAAAACGTTGAATTTTTCTCCTTCAGTTTTGATAAAAGACTGAAATGCTGCTCACGTGTAGTGTATTTACAGTATGGCACCTGAAAAGAGATGCGAAGCCTCTGAGAAGCCACAAGTTGACCTTTGATCTGTCTTGCCAACATAGTTTCACAATAGAAAATGCGCCGTATTAGGAAAATTCAATTCAATTATGAGACAAGAAAAATAACTGCATTATGCAGACTTGTATCTCCTGATAAAGATCATGGGGAGTGTTTACAATTAGAAAAACTAGTGAATGAACCTTATAGGGGACCAATTTTAACCTCTGATTGTGATTGGACTCTTGGATTATTAGCCTGAGCTTTTGGCTCACAAGAATTTTGTGTGCATACTTAATAATGTGAAACTTTAAACAGCATAATAATTGATGGGGAAACATGGGGAAGAACATACTAGGTCACCTTTGAGATTGCTTTTTAAACAAAAATACAAAGGAACCCTGACTATGAAAACATGTATAGATTAAACACTGCAGATGTCCATATTAGTCTGACTTTCAGTTTTACTTCCAGAAAATACTTAAAGCCTTAGTCATATTGGTCAGTGACCAATGTCAAAGGTTTACTGGCGCCTTCAGTCATCCTTTAATAACCAGTAATATTTCTGAGAACTATTAGCTTCAAGTGCAAAAAGAGATAGGTTCCTAGAACCTAATTGCAGGTCTTTTGCAGGGTGTCTTTTTCCCACCCCCTTCCTCCTCTCCAACAGGAAAGCTGTAAAGCCTTCACTTGTTTCTTTTCAACTGGAAATTGCAAACAAAAGCAGCACACCGTGACAATTTTTTAACCTCTGGTTTGTTAGAAATTTGGAACGATTCAGTTTTTAAATCAATAAAAGCATTCTGTGCATTTTGACAGCGTGCTTTGGAAACAGCAGCCACAAGCTGAACTAGTCAGGGTTCTTTTGAACAAGGTTGGTAATCATATTTTAGTGCAACTATTTTCAGTTGACAAATAACTTTTTTTTTTTTACCTTGAACAGTAAATGTCATTTACTTTGTGTTGATTGGCTTCTTTGACCAAACAGCCCTGAAACAAATCTAATCTGCCTCTAATCTGTGTAGCTTTCCTTTGGCTGAATTAGCAGAAGTGCTCTCGTCAGGCTGTCAGCACACAGAACTGTGAAACGTTCAGTCTTTTTAATGGCTCAACAATTATTCCCTCTAAAGGGTACTCCAGCAATTTCATATTCCACTTAAATGGGTGAAATTCAATCAGCAGAGGCTGACATATCCTGACTTTAAACTGTGTCAACACAGGAGGCATAACATAAGCAGCACATTAGCTGCTCTAGGATTCTCCGTTTCTACACAGTATGGAGGTGCTGGCTTCACTCAGAGCCTCATGCACAATGATTTTATTTATGTGCGTGAAATGGAAGAAAATAGACTCGAAGTACAAACACACCTTTCTGGCCACCAAATGTACAATACAAATGAAACACAAACTGCACTCTAAGCAGAAAGCTGAACAGATTAAAATAGAAGCATATCTGTTCCATCGGAGATCAGATAGACGACTGAAAACCATGCATGAAATACTTTCTCTGCAGAACAGCCATGCATCCCTATTCAGGACCACGGCCCAATGCCAAATCCTAAATTTCCCATTATGAAGCTTTATAGTTTTTTTTTTATAACGTAAAGCAAGTTCTGCTTATTTCAAACAAAATTGCCAGAGTGCCCCTTTAAAGACGCCAGTTTTACTCCAACAAAAGCTATTGTTGTATATTCTCATGGCGTATTTCAGGATCAAATCTCAACAGCAAGATAATATAAGACCTGAGCCATTTCATTTTTTCCCTTTGTTGTTGAAAAATAAAAGAAAATTCCAAAAAATCTCTAAAACCCAGATATGTTGAAAAATCTTGTGTAATGTTTCAGTTTCCATCTCTCAGGTATTTGAAATACCCAAAACAAACATGAAGGCATACTGTAAGTGAAGGCAGTGAGTTGGTTGTTACTCATCAGGCAATCATCTCACCAGTGTGATAAACTGGTCAACCGCTGCCCTTCAACCCCACACTCATTTTTTCCCTTTATTAAGAACACACACACACAAAAAGACAACAAGATTTAAGAGAAAGCAATAAGAGTAAGTAAAACAGTCAGCCGGTATTCAAAGTATTCAAAGCACAGTAGAAGAAGGTTTTTGTTCAGGCACTCGATTAAGTAACTGTGTGTCATTTTTCATAAGCAGTGTTGATTCGCTCACTTGTTGAACAACTGTTAAAGAGCCCTGGATTGCTCTTGCCCTATTTTCTCATTATAGTGGTGATTATGGTAATGGGCTTGTTTGTGTTTGTGCCATACATAAGGACAGTCTAAGCGCAAGTGTGTGTGTGTGTTTGTGTGAAAGAGTGTGAGAAGTAAATACTGTGGAACTAATGAAATTATAGACACTGATTATGTCTCCATTCCTCACACATGTGTGTGTGAATTAAGTGTCTGTTTCTCTCTATACGACTCAGGCTATGCCTCTTGAAATACACAGAGAAAAATATTAAAATATACATGCAGCTCAAGACACCAAGAATAACAACAACAATGGATTCCTGGTGTAAATGAAACAGTCAGAGAGCCTCAGTAAAAAAAAACAAAAGAAAGAAAACTGTCCTCAAACATGGCATTTCACTGTTAAAATAACTCATTGAAAAGGCATCAAGTCCTCAGAATGTTAGAAATCCCACCTAAAACTGAATTCACATTATTTCATTCCATCCTTTAGCAAAAAAAAAATTAACTGTCTGAACTTTGCTGATGTTATTTGTCTTTATGTTTACATTTTGATGATTGATGATCAAAATAGGCTGGTATGTACTCTCCTTTTAAGAGTATAATAAATAAACCACAGCACTGCCAATTTACAGCTACCACTTGAAGTGAGATTCATATTGGATGGATGTGTGTGGGGTAACTACTAATACATTAAAGGTTAATCATAGGCTGTTCATTTTAATATTCAGTAATTATTTTATTTATTTGATCAGAACTTGGGGTTTAATAAGAGGAAGTGATGCTGAAGCTATGGAAGGAGAAGAATTAACCAATAAAGACACAACAGTCTCTAGTAAGGACTAATCAGACACAATGTGCTGTTTACAATGCTGACAAAAATAACTGAAGAAAATGAATAAATGTGACTTACTTTAGAAATTTTGATATGGATCCTGCTGCTCTTTGATGCTATGTTGGCAAACAAGCCTAAAGGAAAGACTTCTACAAACAGCTGGAAGCAACTTATACATCAGCTGCAGTTCAAGGTGAGTCTTGTTCATTTAACCTGTTACAGTGTTTTTTAATGCAGTCAGTTTTCAGTTTGTATCTAATAATTTTACAATTAATCAATGCGGAAAAACCTAACATGCAAGAAAAGAAAAGGAGGACCTCATTTGAAATGATGCTGAAATGTGCGGAGAGTCATATTTCTAGCCTCTGTCCTGTGTAAAGAATGTGTACACAAAATAATTTTTTAGGCTTTGAATTATTTCAATCACTGTTTTAAACTGAAGAACCTGAAGTAATGACCTAATATTTCAAAAAGAATCTATATTTTTGCCCTACCCGGAGTCATCAGCGTCAAATTTGATTAGAAAGACTAATTTCCTAGTGTTAGCGTATCTTAGCACAAAGTCTGGGAATAACAAAAAAGAGCAGAATAGCTTTGTCTATAAAATATCAAACTTTCAGTTAAATCAAATTTATAAGGCAATCATAAAGAATTATATGACAACTTAAGCATCACTCACTGCCCACTGGAAATTAGCTTAGCCTAGGAGAAGACTGAACAAAGCTAGCTTAGTTGTGCTAAAGTAGCTTAATCCGGCTAAACTGTCTCAAAGCTCCATTTTTAGAGATCGTTTGACTTTTACTGAAATGTGTGAATTCTGTTTTAGGGTGGATTTAGATGGCACCCTCATTAATAATTAATACTCATCACAGTGAACCAACGACTTCAGTCACACCCACATTAGAAAGTGTAACTTTGCTAATGCTGAGCACAGTCATTCGTGTTAATATCACATGGCAACTTTTAAAGTTGAGGTTTTAAGGTGCATTTAAAGGGTTTCATTATCCTCTTTGTTTTCTAAGACTATGAAGGAACATGGTATCATTCAGTTAAATACAATACATGACAATGTTAAAAGATTCACTATGAACATAGTCACAACATTTTTGTTTGAAATAATACAGTGATAAGACTAAAGATTATTCCAGTGGAAACCCAACCCACGTCATCCCCCCTAATAACCGCATGCATTTAACAGTTTCTGTTTGGATCCCAAAGCCAATTAAAAGGTGTAAGATGCCTCCATCACTTCAGCCTTTTAGATGTCGCTGTCAAACTGGTCAGCAGGGAAGACATCGGCCCCCAAACCACATCCGAAATTAATTGCACAATGGAACATTCACATAACTGACACTTAACTCCATTTCACGTTGAATACCCCAACCCCCACCCACAACAGTACGACTACATTCACACACGCACACACATATATAGCACATCTACACCACCAGTCTCATTACATAAATGGCCACTGATTCCCAGCAGGTATGATACACATAAAGTATGTGCTAGTTACTTTTTTTGTTTCGGAGCGGGGGGGGGTAACATACACAAACTGTAAACATCAGATGAGACTCCAAAGTGACATCAATAATTAAGGGTTGTGAAGAATAAAAAATAAAAGTGCATAAAGCACATTACAATATGTTTTACCTTGCTGGAAAACCTTGGACTATGTGAAGAGTTTCACTGCAAAAATACACAAAGTACATCTTTTTGGTTCATGGATTTTGACATTAATTTAAATCACATTTTTAATTACGGATGTTTAAAAAAAGAGGCATAATCTTAATGCTGTTTCTTAGAAAAAGGCTCAAATTTCACGCAGAAAAAGGTCCACACAGTTCCCTCACGAAACCCTTCAAGCCATTTGAGCCTCTCCTTCATCAGATGGCTCTCCTTTCACCTACAAAGCCTTTCTTTCCTGACAGAGCAGGAAGCTCCTCACCTCCAAATGTAAAAGCCGGTGGAAGGAAAATCTTGCTTTCAAACAGAAATTGCATGCTATTATCAAATTGCACCTCCAAAACAGAAATTGCACTCATTATTGCAGCCTGTGACAATGCAGGCACTCCCATTCTCCTCCACTATTAATCCCCATCCTCCACCCTCCCAGCTTCCTCTCTGATAATAAGCCACTGATTCGGGATCAGCTGCAGCCGCTTGGCACTGTGTGGTTGGCACTGAGGAAGATGTTCCTGCTGTTCTGTAATCAGACTGAGCTGTAACGGCACTGAGTGAAAAGGACCACCAAACGCTGCTCACATCTTCTCTAACCAAGGCCTTCCTGACATTTCTCTGACTCAAACTGAACAATCTGTATTCTCATCAGAGCACCAATAAGAGGTCAGAAAAAACAGGCATTTTAAAGGGAAGGTAGGGAACCCAGAAAGTACTGATCTGGTGAGCTGATGTTCAAAACAAGTGCTGATATGAAAATAAACATGGGCTTTAATTTATTTCAGATTTAGTGGTAAGTAAGAACGAAGCCTGTTGGCACCTTTTTGGATAGTTTTCCCTTATATTTAATTTGACCAAAAACAGACAATCTTTTGTTGTGTAAGTTTCCTTAGAGCTGATGTGGACAGTTTTCAAGCAGTAGCTCATTTCTGTATGTAATTGTAAATTTCATTTATACAAACAGTATCTGAAACTGTAAGCTTTGTTTATATTTTTGCAGTGTCAGCTGACCTCTGCTACACTGTCTCAAGCAATTAAATAGTTCACTGGAAATAACAGCGTTCCACTTATTCATGGTCTGTATTTTGACTCTAATTAGAATCACATGGCATAATTCTTTGAAACTGCTCATGAAAATCTGAGACCTATAAAATAAAGTTTTCAGACATCTTTTTCTAAAAGTATATGAATGACTTAATTTCCATGTGAATGCATGTCAGTGCTGCTGAAACACTAATTCAAGGGTCTAGAATTGAGTATTGAATCTATTGTGGCTTTTGTTCCTGGTTGGCAAAATACGAGAAGTCACTTTTAAATTAATAATCTCTTATTAAATCAATTACTTTTTTATTTTTTATATCAGTAATGAAAATGTGCCTGTCCCCTGTTTCTTGGTTGTCTGCTGTGTAACGCAATAAAGTTACTTTTTACCACATTAACGTCCTTTGTCATAGCCATGGTCTGTAATGCTCTGCTGTATATTTGAAGACAAAACGGCACTAACACAAGTCTTACACCAATAAATTTGAATGAAACGGTGACTAAAAGTTCAAAATGTAATCTTTGGTTTTAAACCAGTTATGACTTTTATATTTGATAGGCTTGAGAATTCGTGAGTAGAGTAAAAATAAACATTAAATCAAATCAGAATCATTTGTTCTACTTTTGTTTATCTACTATTTACTTGTTCATAGTTAATTTATTCAGAAACATAAAAAGTCTCACTAAATTTTTTCTGCACTTCCACTTTGAAACATAAAAACTGACTTCTTTTGTAAATAAATTTAGATCACTTTAAACCTACATGTCCAGATACTCTTTTGACATGAAACTCACCAAATCAGTGTTTACGGGAAAACGTCCACATGCACTTCTGTGTTTTGTCAGATTAACTGACCCTGAAACAGATTTAGCACCAGTGTGTGAACTGAACATTAAATCTGTGTTTGGCTCAGCAGATCCCGATTCAGTGGCTGTGTAAACACAACTTAAGGGAGCCATTCATTTATCCTCTGCACATACTGCATGTTACGTGAATGAGAGATAAAACAGACGTATAAGAACAAAATCCTAAAAGCTAACTTACCAGTCCAACATAAAGTCGATGAGAAGGAACCAAAGAGTAATGAAATTAAAAGAAAAATTAAACAGCTCAAACCAAGGGCGTAGTGTCTGGAGGATGATCCTGGTACTGGGGCACTGTGGGTAATGTAGTCCACGTCACATGGCCAGAGCTCGGGCCTTGGCAGCTGCCGCCTGCGCCCGCTGCACGGCTCCCTGGCTGTTCTCTCTCTTCATCAGCTGGCTGGTCTCAAACAGACCCTCGTGGGTGCCACCTCCTCCTCCGGGGCCTCCGTCCACAAACGCCAGCACTCCTGCACCACACAAATTTCTCATCATGCATTTTATCAAAGCAAACAGGTACGGAGGAAACTGACTAACAGCCATACTCAAGACACAACTCACTTCATCAAACAAGTGACACATGGCCAGAAGTGTCAGATCTGGCTGCCTTTATGGACTGTTTTGAATTTTCTGTCTCTGAAAATAACTGTCTGCTTTAGCAGGAAATGTAATTGCTGCCTGGATTAATGTTCACTGGCAGCGTGTCATGTTCTTGTGCTTCACAGAAGTCAGAAGGAGGGGGTTCAAAGGGTGGATGGTCCATGTACACAGCACAGACTTTGACTCTGAAGGCTGCTTTCGCATCTTTGGGACAAGTTGCCTGGCAACTAGTGGGGACTCCAGCAGGTTATTTGTAGCCTGCCACATAACAGCCCCTAAAATGACAGACTGTCATCTTTACTCTTGAGCTTTGTACAGATTTAACAAACAAGAAACAAAGTGTTAGCTTTGGCTTGAAATAATGTGGTAGGCAGTTGTTTTTTGTTACCTTCACCAGGAGAGCAGTGTTTATGCAAAGCTAAGCTAATCTAACCAGCTACTGGCTTCATCTAACAAGCAAGAGATGAAATCAGTTTAGTTCCCAACATGTTAAAATATTGCCTCAGTGTTTAGGAGATCACACAACAAAAACGACAAAAGTGGATACAATACCAAAAAATTGCTAACAAAATTTAAAACAGCAAAGAAAACACATAAAAAGCACAAATAAGTTAATGCACAAAGGGGTATAAAAATGCCACGTGAGACAGGATACTGCTCCTACTTAGGTATTGAGTTTAAAACCAAGAAAAAAAAAAACACACAGTCACACCGACACAATAATTTTGAACAAAAAATGAAAACTTGTATATCATTTGTATTGTAGTTCATTCATGCAAATATCTTTAAATTTGCTTAGTAAGCATGTTCATTTAACTGTTATAAAACATTATGTCTGTTCGGCTTCTCGTTAATGCGAATGTCTAATCAGCCTATCACCGAGCATCAGAATGGGGAAGAAATGTGATTAAAGTGACTTTGAATGTGGCACAGTTGTTGATGAGTTCTGAAGGCAAAAAGGGTTCCAACCCAGTATTAACAAGGTGTACCTAACAACATGTCCAGTGAGTGTATATCATGTAATCCAAATATTTAAATGTTTTGTCTTTTATTACTATTACTTGACTTTTAAGCTCATGACCTTCAAACTTTATTCTCAAACTTTTTTTCCCCAGTGTTTTGGGGGGTTGCAGTGTAGCTTAAGACTTTTTGTCTTGTGGCAGAGCACCCCACCCAAGTATCTGAGGCTTTATTGTAGAGCTGTTACAATTCAGCAGTATAGCAAGGAGTTTTAGAAGTCACATGACCTTTGTTCTTTGAATTAGTTCAAGGCTGAGTAGCAACAGGAAAATGCGTGACACTGATTTTTGGTGTGCTGCTTACTACAGGAATACAGTATAGAACTGCTACTCAGAGGATACATTTAAACCACAACAACTAAGTTCTGGTCCTAAATGCGGCTATAAGAAACCATGACAATAACTTTAAGATAATTTTACGTTACCTTTTAAATTTTAAGTTAATTTCTTCATTTGAAAAAATATATCATCACCTCAGTTGAGGCATGGGAACTCGGGACAATAACAATCAACAAAAAATAAATTTAAACCACTGCTTGAACCAGCTCTGATTTCTGGTCCTCAACTGTCAGGGAACTGAAAGAATCTTTATGTGCCATCTTTATTTTTACAAGCACAAAAAAATCACCACTTGTCACACTGACACACTGATCCGCCCTCTCCACACAACAGCCTTCAAATAAAAAAATGTGTTGATTACCTACAGAGACTCTGTGCCCAGACACACGGTAGCTTCAGACCAGACAATTAGCACGTTTCACTGTTTAATATAATTAAAGACACTTAAAGTAGTTGGAATCACAGACAGATAAACCACTGAGACTGGAGGGTTAGTTGAAAACATACATCTGAATTACTACCTTAATGTAATATAAACTTAAACAATTAAAAAAAGCATAAACATTAACGTCCAGCAAGCAACACAAGCCAGAGATTGCCAAATTGAGATACTTTTGAGCTTTTCAAAATGTTTTTTCATAGACAGCATTGCAATAAAGCAGGCTTCACCTTTAAATCGCAGAATACTGAATAATTCCTCCTAATGGAATCCAGGTTACCCGATACATCATATTTAAAGGTAATAACAGAGTATGCAAAAACTAAGATCCTGGCAATGTCAGTCTCATCCAAAATCTCTGAGTAATCAAATAGTGAGTATCAGAATATGAGGTCTTACCATAGCCATCCACACAGCCGCTTTTAAACTCCCCCTCAAACTTCATGCCATCAAAGCGAGTGAAGACGCCGACACCTTGAAACTTCCCCTGCACAAATTCCCCTTCATACCTAAAAAACAATTCACATAAAAATGCATTTACATGAAAGAGAGGGGCAAATTCCAGTACTGCAATAACAGCACTGCAGAAGAGAAAAGGAACAAGTAGGTTAGTAAGGAAGGACATTTTTTTTAAAGTATGATTTTAAACTTACAAAAAATACAAAAGCTTTATTGACTCACTAATTCTGTCCTTGAATATTTAAATTACGAGTGGGACAAAAGCACAAAAAGCTTTTGGACTAAAATGTAAAGCTGCACTAAAGTACCAAAGCTTTCCATAAGCGTGTGTCATCTAAAGTTCAGAGGGGCAGCAGAAAAATGTAGTTTTTCAGGGTTTCTTTTAAGAATTCAAAATATGAAATGGTTTTTTTTTTGTGGTTTTTAAAAAGCCAAATGTTGGACTCTTAACATTTCTTCCTATGGCAAAAAGAATGTGTTGATTAGAAATTACAACCAAAATAACTCCAGATGAAAGAAATATGTGAAGGAGCACAACAAAATCATGTAGGAAGCAATATGGATCCATCATTAGTGCTGGGTGGTGTTGGGTGTAAGACATTGGAAAGTGATTAGGAAACAGCATTAAAGGCTTTTTAAAAAACAAAAACTATAACATGTAACATAAAGAATTAGTTTTACATTTCAGGTAATCGGTTATTCATGCAGTAACCTTTTTCCAATAAGCAGCTTGTTACTTCATTTCTCTGTACCTTTTGCTGTTATGAAAAATAAATAAATGAAAAATAAATCAAGACTCTTTTGCTTTTGTCTCTCTTCATCTCCTTGGTACACAGCTAGCTAGCAAGAGCAGAAAATCTCTGAAGCACCTTTAAGCCAAAAACAGCTCCAAGTACAGCTGATAAGAAAGCTAGTTTATTTTTCCCTATGGATTGAAGTAAATTCAATAATGTACAGTAATCTACACACTCTATGGGAAATAGAACCAACACGAACAGGCTAAATGCAGCTGATACATAATGCAATCTGAAGACATGTGAAAGACTTCAAATTAAAGGTTGAATATATGACACCCCTCAGCAGCTGTTGTTCTAATCTGGCACTATATAAATAAAAATGAATTGACTTCAGTGACACATTATACCATAACACAGACACAACCACCAAAATGTAAAAAAAAAAATTCCTTCTAATGTCTCATGAACAGACCGAGTGTGATGTGGAGGACCCAAATGCAGACGCTTGAGACAAATTAATCTTAACAAAAGGTGATTCGTTTGTTAGGCTGATAATCCAGGAACAAAAGATAAACATAAAACACAAAAAGGAACTGAAAACTTCAAATTACATAAACTAATCCTGGAAAGATACTATCAGGTACAAGAAACTGGGAAATACACACAGGAGGGTGATTAGGTAGTGGAAACAGCTGGGAAACACAGCAGGGAAAAATCAGGCATAACAGGACAGGGAAGGCAACACTGAACATGAAGCGCACGAGACAAGGGACTATCAAAATAAAACAGGAACAAAACAAACTAACATGGAGACATGACAGACTTAACATTGAAGACACTAAAAGACAAAATAGTAAGAAGACAGGAGGGGGAGGATAAAGGGAACTAATAACATGAAAAACAATATGGGAATGAGAACAGCTCATAGACACAGGGAAACCAAAGCATATAAATAGAACCTAGGAACATAAACCGTTTCTCATAACAAAAAAAAACAATGAATAATTACCAAGATCCCAAAACTCTAAACACAAAACACTGTGTCAAAGAACTGAAATGAAAATGGTTGGTGAAATCAAACTGCCCTTACAAAAGCCCCGCTGGCACAAACTAATAATGGTTATAATTTACATACAGATATTTGAAGATGCAAACAAAACGAAAACAAGTAAGGCTCAACAATTACGATTTAACTGCAGTTTTTATGTTAGATGTCAGATATTTTTCATCTATTTTTAATAACTGATTGAAGACCTTTTTAAGGCCTATAATCTGTTACTACTAACCCAGTCTGTTTAACTAAACCAGACAGTATTTCAGTGAAGTGAACCAGATCCATGCTGTATTGTACTCACTGCTTTACAATAAGCTTAGCATGAATCTAAGTGCAGAGTGTCAGCCTTTTTAACACACAGCATGAACACAATTACTTCAGTGTCAAACAGGCAAAAATGAACAAAAGGCTGAACTGCAAGAGAGCAAAGTAGGGTTAAAAAATCTGCAGGATAAGAAGGATGACAATAAAAAGCTGACTGTGAAATTCATCTGTAACAGTCTCTTGAGTGTTTTTCCTCTGCATTGTTTCTTTAAAGTAATTGCAACTTAGTGCGCAAAACACCGGCAGTGCAACAGGAGATTTGCTCCTTTTTCAAACAACGCTGGGCTTCCAATTAAACTTATTGTAGCTTCTGTGAATTCAAGCTGAGTACAGAGTTCATCTAAACTAAAAGGCTTCTCAGAACTCGACAGGCAGTAATTGAAAAGATATATGTTCTCTTTATTATTCACGTAACCTTTAAATATTATTCACTTAGCCTGAAATGCATGTTTTAGTGTTTCCAAAGCCCTTGAAGGATTAATCAGTTGTTTTTGTTCAAATAAAAATACAACAGATGGCATTGAACAAGCAATACTTTGCTTCTTTATCCTATGCCGTGCTCTACTTGAACACTTCACCTTCTCTTGAATTAACTGAATCTTTATTGGGCTGACATCTTTTTTTATAAATATCTGGGGTGACAAAGCCAACAGAGAGATACAGATAAAATTCATGTATGAGGAATAAATAAAGGGAAGCAGCCAACAATAAAATACTCAACATATTGAGGCGATGAAAGTGCTCAAAGTATTCTGAGGTTAAAAACTTTTTTCTTCCCATTTTTTCTTTTTCAACTGCACAGGTCATTGTGCTACAATCTGCTGTGTATTTTTTTCTTCACTTATTTCTCTTTTTTTCTGAGACTGGGAAACTAAATGTTCAAATTTTGCACTGGCTTATTTCATTATATGTAAGGACACAAAGAAGATTGACCCCTTCAGCCACCTTCCTGCTGTTAATTTTAGTGACTGAATTTTACAATTTGTGTTGGTGATAAAAGGTATGTGAAGGATAATTTACTAACAGTCAACAGATCCTTATTAATAAAAAAAAAAACACCTACTTACATACTCTAATTTTAGATGGATTGTTATTCAATCTGCAGTAATTTAAATTATTCAGTATAGCTCTGTTTGGACCTCTCCATGGAAATTCTAAGAGGCAATATGAATAGCATGACATGGAGGAGCTGGGGTGGCGGTGGGTTGTAAAGCAGCTTGCAGAGGCAGCAGCAACTGTCTGCAGGTTGATCAGTTGATCACCTTCCTGTCTCCTCCTCACACTGTTGTTGGGACTTTTTATTTTTCTGTCTCAGCTTTTCAGCTCCACCTTCGCTACTTTTTCCACACTAAACTGTTCTACAAGGTGCGTGAACATACAGCAAATGTAGGGGAGGGCCCAGTTGTATCAATAGATTTAATTGGGCAATACAATGTTGGTAATGACAATGAACAAATAGGCTGCCGTCAATGCGTGCAGGGTGGGTGTGCTTGACTACGTGGCGTGCCAAGACAAACGATCTGCTCACTTTGTTATGTCTGCCTTTGGGCCTTCTTCAAAGAAAGAAAAATAAATATTTTTGTTGTTTATTGTACCCATGTTCTGTAACTGATTTTTGAAAACTCCTAAAACAACACAAATGTTTGCAGATTTCTTGATATTCTCCTCTGTAGGGCGGAGAGCAAGACAGGTAACACAATACAGAGGAGGTCTGCACTGGAATATTTTCTCATTAATTTTTCAGGTGTGTGACACTCCTTTCCTCACAGCAGTGGTCATCATGCTTCAGTTAGCTGCATTGTTCTCGATGTCTTTATGATTGGATATTTTTAATCAACAGAAGCTGAGGAGAAACAAAATCTATCCCTCTTTCAGCTCTGTGCAGAATCTGAGTTTTTTCAATCACATGTACCACCAAAGTTAGACTGTTGAGATACTGTTGTACTCTTCTACTGTTGTATAACTTTCTCACATTGATAATTTTGTATGGAAATATAGCTGAAAACCAGCACAAGCATTGTACATTAATTTACATGGATTTTTTTTATGGCCACCACCTCTCAGCACAGGCTAAGAAGCCTGAAGGTACAGACTTTAAAAGCCTTTGGGACAGCTCTAGAGTGACAACATCTACATCTGACAGAAGTAATAAAGGCACACATCAAACATGTTTCACTCAGGAGGAGACTGGGGTTGTATCTCCTGTACGACATTTTTATTTGCAGGTTTTAAATTTCCAGGTGCAGAGTTTCAAGGTTTAACAACCAGAGTGCGCAAGAAGTGACTGACAAACCTGGAGCCGTCAGGAAAGACCAGTACCCCACAACCATTGAAGAGGCCATTTTCAAACTGTCCAGTGTAGCACGTCCCGTCGCTGAAGGTCAACTGACCCAGGCCATGACGGAGACCTGCAAGAGGATAAAAATCACCTCACCAATCACTTCCCGAAAAATAAAAATCTAAGACATGAGCAGAGATAGTTTTTTTTTTTTTTTTTTTTACAAAATCAAAAAAAACCCCCCAAAAAAAAAAAAAAAAAAAAAAAAAAAACAAAAAAGATT